>CAJHQP010007649.1:0-31156 GCA_905132765.1 Moricandia arvensis | reverse complement strand
AACAAATTATCTTTTCATTTCCTCTTTCTAAATCAATCTCACAAACACCGCCTTCCTAATATGTACAAATATACCTACACGAATATAGAGTTATAGACCATCTACTTTTCTGTTATAATTTTTTTGTGGTTCGCATGTGATTATACTTGTTCAAAAGAGAATTCTTCTTGTACTTCCAACTCCACTCTATAATTTAAAATAAAGTTTGAAGTAAAGAAATACTCAACTCCATTCTATGTTTTACTTTATAACGGAGTATACCTAAGTTTATTCTATAAATAGAGTAAATTTTTATTTCTTGTCAATTTTTTTCACTCCAAAAGTAAAACTTCAACTCTATTATGAGATTACCCATTTTAAATGAAAAATGAACATTTTAGATTAGAGATGCTCTAACTAGATGTTTCATTTGTGCATGCGGTCATAATCATTCTATAATTACTAATTTGATATATGTATTTAGTAATTTCCAAAATTATCATAATAATTTATTGTTTATATGTTTAAAAATTTTAAGCTGAACTATCACATTATTCTACATGACAAATTTATCAACCAAATCTATATATTTTGTTAGATATTGTGTTACTTTTTTAATAATTCTCATGTATTATAAATATTTGAATTTTTTTTGATACACTACATTTATTAATAATAAATAAATCTTCAAAGTCCCTCAATATTTTTTAAATTATTTAACATTATTATTTTGACTAATATTTAAGTATTTCATTTTTATTAAATTTCAAATTAGTATGATTAAAATATATTATGTTTCGGATATCAACACAATATATATATAATTATATTTTTATTATTAAAATAAGTTTGGAAAGTTTTCAGTTCTACCACAAGTTTGATACATCTTTTCAAATTTACCATTAATGAGGACTATTTCAAAAATACACTAAATGTATGCTGAAAAAAGACCAAACTGATTTTTCTAAATATTTATAAAATATTTAGAAATTAAACTACACCCCTTAACATTAAAGTCTAAGCAATAATCACTAAAGTGTAAACCTAAATACTAAAGTGTAAACCTAAATGTTAATATATTTTTGATTGAGGGTATTTTTGAAAAGTGGTACTTAACTTGTAGTATTCTTAGCAATTTCTAATAAATTTTGGTCTATTTTTTTATATTATATTAATTTTAATTTATTATTTTATCTAATATTTTTTTTTAATAATTCTCAAGCTATATAAATATATTTTGATAAAGTACATTAATTAGTAATAAAAAATCTTAGAAATCCTCAATATTTTTTAAAATTATTTAAAATTATTATTTTGATTAATATTTAAGTATTCATAAATTTCAAAATTAGTATGATTAAAATATATTATGTTTGGATACCAACACAATATATATAGGATTTATCTTTTTATTTGTAAAATAAGTTTTTGGTTTAATTTTTATTATATTAATTTTTAATTAATTATTTTATCTAATATTTATTAAAAATATATATTTCCCACTTTATATATAATATTTTAGTCAAAAATCTAATATAAAATATTTAATAAAGTTAACAATGATTTTAGCCATCTAATTCTTAATGCGATAATTTAAACAAAAATATTATTTTCGCAAATAATAGTATAAACTAAATTCTTCGCTCCAAAAAATGTTTCTAATTAAACATCTCATTTCTAACAGTAATACACTTTTGCAAAGGATTAGTTTCGGGATTTTCTCCTCTACTTGTAATTTACGGAGAATATTTGATCTAAAATTGATTTGATAGGTTAAAAGATTTGTGTCTTGTTGATTATAAAGTATTTTCCGAAATATTCAATGTCTGGTAAAAGTAGGAACATAAAGTTGTGTTCGTTGACTTGTTGCATTCTAATTTCAAATTTCATCAAAATTGCTTTCGATGTATTAAATGTCTCATCTGAAAATAAACAATATATGATTTGAGTGTTGGAATGAAGAAATAAAAATAAGAAAAACTAAGATGGTTGGAGATAAAATTTGGATTGGCCATATTTAGTTTGTAGAAACATGAACGTTGTTCTATACCCGTTGTTTTAACTTGACTTGTATAGCAAGGAAAAGAATTGGAACTACTTTGTGCACGTCTCTAAGCTCCAGAACCAAGTTTATTCAGTTTGAATTCAAATAAAAGAATCTGATTTGAATTAAGTAAGAAAGATCACATTGGTGGCATAAGGAAAAGAGTAGACCTCTCTCATGTCACTCTCTTTATTCTGAAATGTCCTCCTTATCTTTTCTTTTTGTTTCCAGCAGTACTATTGGTTTAAGAACCATTGTTTAAGTATTTTTTTTATTGTAGTTATTGTTCTATTTAAAGATAACTTGTAACCATTCAGACTAAAAAGAGTGAGGAGCTCTTTCTCATTATACTTGTCACTAAATTCTCTCCATTCTCTCAGAGTCTCCATTCTTTCTGGCCTTACTCACGAGCTCGTCTTCCAGTACTCTCCAAACTCTCATTTTCAGTCACTTATACTCACAACAATCTTGCTTACTCTCTTTTGATACTCATACAAACTCTCATAATCTCTGGTCCATTCTAAACCAGACACTTAATCCTACTTATCTTCCTCCATATTCTCTCAATTCTCACATGGTATCAGAGCTATAAGCTTCTAGAAAACCTTTTCACTTCTGCAAATAAAAATCTAGTATTCAAATTTCTCTGTAAAAATTTGTTGGGTTAGATCCTTTTATCCTCTTGGTCCAAAGGTCTTTCAGGAGGGAAGAACCTCACCAGAACTCAAGATAAAAGAGTATCTCATTTTCTGGAACTCAAGAAAGCTTCAGCTCAACAAGCTTCATCAAATTCAAGTCTCTTTCAAAACCAGTAGGAACATTCTATTGTCCACTGGTTCCAAAACCCTCTAAGATGGAGAACACAAAAGAAATGGCGACCCTAGAGGCTGACAAGGGTCCAAAGAAGAAACCAAACCACCTCCTTTGGTCAAAAATGCTGAAGAAAATCCCTCGAGAAAACCATTCTTGGAGAAAGGTCACTGAAGAAGCTTCAAAGCTAGGCTGTTCAAACTATCTCTTGCCAATGAAGCTGAAGTTCATTCTCTTACCACGAAGACCCACAACAAAAAGAAGACATGAGGGGTTTTAATTGTATACCTGACATGAAGGAAGGACACACCAAGGATAGGTGTTGATACTCAATCCACACTTCAAGCCCTATGGGCTGGAGGTTCAAGAATCAGCTCAGGTTTCTTGTTTTTAAGCATGACCTCCTTTCTTTGTATGATAATTGTGTCTTTCTGTTTTTGTTGATGTTTTCTTAGGGTGTTTAGAAGTCAGCTTGTTGGATTTGTTTGTTTATGTTTTTGGAAATTTTATCAAAGCTTGCTAAGTTGTCTAGATGAATTTATTTCTTGTGTTTAAGCTTTGTGATTTTTGTTGAGTTGTTAGTTGCTAATTTTATCTCTTATCTATATTTAGAAACTACATTGATGTTGTTATCTGGTGTCTGCTCTAGAAAATTTTGTTCAAGAAGTGTCAAGTTGTCGAGATTATTTTGTATAGAAATGTGTTTGCCTTAGGATGTTGCAAAAGGGCCTTATATTGTTGTCTAGACTGTCGCTTAGAGTGTTATGTTTTAATTTGACTGAACTCTTAGTCTTAATGATTATGGTTCAAAGTTGTCTGCTAGGGATATAATCATGAATATATGTCCATTGTTTGATGTTTTGGAGATCAGACCTTGGTGATAACCCAGTTCTGATCTCTTGTGTTTCTAAGCAATGCATAATTGTTAGTCTTGATATTTTTTTTTCTTTATTAAAATCAGAGAAGTGTTGCTAAGACTGGTTTCAAGTTGTCTAAGTCTTTAGCATGTATTTTTGATGCACTGGTGACCAGACTTGATGTTATTACAAGTTTTGTTCACATGTTGGTGATCTAATGTCTCCATTTGAGTTGTTGTGATGTCCAGAAAACACATGATGTTTCTAAGTTGTCCACAAGCAAAAAAGAAGATAAGAAGAGATCACATTGCTTATGTTGTTCAGAACCTATATAAAATGTATATTCCTGATCATGGAGAGTGTCCACATTTTTCAGAGCCTATACAAGATGTATATTCCTAAACTGTGGAGATTGCCCATTCCCAAAAATCTTGTAGATGTGTTTGACCATTACCCACCAAGGAGGTAGAGAGGATGTTGGAACAGTGGAGAGATTGCTCAGAAGTGACTTACCTGATGTCAAGGGTGGGGCAGGAAGTACACAAGAGAAAAAGTCACCACTCAAGCCAAGATTGGCTGGTGGTCAAAAGAGTTGCTGATCATTGGGCTCTCATCTTCCAAACTTGACCATACACTCTCATTCTTAGGTCAAGTTTGAGGAGGGGTGTCAAATGAGAAGCCAATGACCAATTATTTAAGCTGAACCAGTGGATACAAGAAGGATTCATCAAGGGACATACTTGGCTGAGCAACAACAAGGTTGTCCATCCAATGAGCTTTCCAAAGAAGTGATAAGAAGGCAGCTAAGTGTTTGCCAAGTCTCCCTACATGTTGGAGCTTCAAGTAGACAATGCAAGGCTGTTTGGTAAAAGAAGGGTGTGAGGGATTCAAGTGAAAAAGTACACTCCTCACCAATCCACGTATATGCAAGGTACAACTTGAGCTCATGAGAAAGGAAAGGGCGTGGGACTTAACCCTTGAACATGTCAAGAAGTGCATAAGAAAGGGAGAGATAAGATCCAGCCATGAGAAGAAATTCAAGTTGTCTAAAACCGGGTTGCTTGTGAAGCAAAGAATGCATTAGCGACTGCCTTGCTACTGAACAAATGTCATGATCCAGATTTTATGAGTCCCTAATCATGATCATAAGGCTCATAAACTCACTAGCCAATCCCCAGGCTGAGGATAGTTGCACTCTTTTTCCCTAAGTGATGGTTTTATCCTATGAGGTTTTTTAGCACTTAGGTTTTTAATGAGGCCAAGTACTCTCAATTCAAGCTTGGTCAAGGATCTCATATGGTCAATCTTGAGGGAGAGTGTTGGAATGAAGAAATAAAAATAAGAAGAAGCAAGATGGTTGAAGATAAAATCTGGATTGACCATACTTGGCTTGGCAAGGAAATGTGAAGGTTATCCTACAACAGTTGACCTAACTTGACTTGTACGGCAAGGAAAGGAATTGGAGCTTACCTTGTGCACGTCCCCAAGCTCCAGAAACCAATTTTATTTAATTTGAATTCAAATGAAAGGATCTGATTTGAATTAAACAAGAAAGATCACATGCTGGTGGCATAAGGAGAAGAGCAGACCTGTCACTATCACACAAGAAGATTGTGCCTCTCCCTCTTGTCACTCTCTCCACCTCTGGACGTGCCCGTCCTTGTCTTTGTTTCCCAGCAGTACTATTGGTTTAAGAAACTCTTGTTTAAGTATTTCTTTATCGTAGCTGTTTTTCAATTTTAAAAAATAACTTGTAAACCATTGAGAACTAAGAAGAGTGAAGAGATTTTCCTCATATATTTTTTCACTTAACTCTCTCATTCTCTCAGACTCTCCATTCTTTCTAGTTACTCACCGAGCTCAGCCTCTCCAATACCCTTCATACTCTCCAAACTCTAATTCTCAATTACTTATACTCACAACATCTTGCTTACTCTCTTTGATACTCATAAAAACTCTCATTCTATGTGGTGCATTCTAACCAGACACTTTATCTTTCTTATACTCCTCATATTCTCTCAATTCTCACATGACCTTTATATTTTATTTTATTACAGACAATCATACATTTGAAATTTTTAATTGATCACTAAATAATAATCTCTATAATATTATTTGAGAAGTGAGTTTTTTATGTATCATGTTCACGTCATTCTTTAATGGACAATTATGGAAACACCATTAATGAATTTAAAATATTACATATAATTAATATCATTAAATTTTTATTTTCTTTTTATTTAATAGTTTCTGTTAACCAGATTTTAATTTAATATATTTTTGATTTTTTCCAAAACATAAATAATAAAAAAGAAAATTTACAGATTTCAAAAAATAAAATTTATAATAATACTTATATATTGTGATTTCAAAAAGGTATAAAGTGTAGAAAAATAATCTTGATATTAAAAATAAAATAAAAGGTATTTTTATATTATATTTTTATTTTATACATATAAATTATGAGATCCTCAAAGAGAATAAAATTTAAAAAAATATTAACTAATTTTATAATTAATTTTTTTTGTAAAATATATATGCATAAGATTCAAAATATTATTTTATATTTATTTATGTAATTTTTAACCAATTCACACTTTATTTTTTTTCTATTTTATACTCCAATACATATATAGATATTATATATATATATATATATATATATATATATATATATTAAAAAGAAGGAAAAATTGTCAAATAGACCTTTCTAAAGTTTTTGTCATAAAAATATACCTAAAATAACCAAAATAGATATTTTTTTAAAATTTTAAACATCACCCCAAAATTACACGCCATAGCTTTAAACACTAAGTCTAGATTAGTTATGCTCTAAAGGGGTATAATGACTATTACATCTTTAATAAATCCTATTTTAGTTATTTTTTCCTTCGAAGTTTATTATGGTGAAAAGAACGTTTTTAGATTTTATCTTAAGGTATTTTTATAGCGCTATAAACAAGAATGTTACTGAAACTATATTTATATAGTATAGTATATAAGAGAATGATAATTGCTAAGATGCAAATAAAAAATTAATCAAGAGTTTTAATATGTTTACAAAGAATATATAGTTAATGGTTGAATTCAAGACGTAGATATGGCAATCTAACTAGATATCAAGTAAAAACTAAAATAACGAGATATTACATATACAGAAATTACATGTCTAATTCAACAAAGTATAATAGTATTAATATAGATTATAGGGCATAGAAATTATAATTAACATTTAATAATTAAAAATAATAATATCATAATATGTAATAAAAAATTATCTTTAAATATTGTATATCTGTGTATATAGTCAGGCTAAAGAATGCAAGTATAGTTTGATGAAGTAAAATCGGTTTAGTTGCCAAAAATTGTTATGTGAGTAGTATATAGAATCCTCGACCAAGTTAAAAGCATGTGTATCTAAAGAGCCAAGATTAATGTTTTTACATGACAGATTCCCCAAGGAGGCCCTATCAAAGGCATGGATGCTAACTAAGTTAAGATGTTCTCTCGCTCTGCAAGGTCTCGGTACACTTGTATGTTGTTGCTAGCCGAGCTGTAGGACTTGGGGAGTTTATAGAAGCGGGACTCTTAACTTTGTCAGTCGATCAAAAAAATTAAATAATATATTATGATTACAGTGTTTATTTAAGGATTAGTAAAAGCTCTAAAGACTCTAAAACATTTTGGGCCTCTATTCTAATTCCCTCTAACCCTAATAGGAGAATAGTATTTTTCACATTTAAATTTATTATAAAATTGTATCTACCAGTTTCACCATTATATAATATCCAACATTTCATAAAAAAATCAATTTTAACTTTCTATCTTAAAATATAAAATCAATTTAACTTTTTTTTACCAAGAGTGTTTTCATATACTTTAAACTATTTTAATAACAAATCAAATTAAACAAGATTTAAATAATCAAACCTGATTTTTTTTACCGGACCCGAAAGTTGGTCCAACCCGAAAACAATTTGGTATAATAATAGGATGGAAAGCTCAAGAAAGGCCCGATTAATAGGCATATCACATGCCTTTCATGACAGGCTGACACATGCAAGCAAGAATCAGATGAGGCAAGACGCCAAGATCTACTACGGCGCGGGCACCGAGCGTAGCTGCAAACAACTCTGCCGATCACTGTGTTGATAACACGCATGCAATAATCAGGAACAAAGGAATCGAGAGTGAAATATCTATAAAATTAGCACGGAGAAGAACAATGCAGTCATGCGAACGGAGAAGAGAGAAAGATAGAGAGAGAAAGAGTTATCCAATGACGAGTCCACATTTCATCTTGTATCTATTCCCTCGGAAAATTGCTTTACACTTCAATAAACGAAACCTTCGGCCCTTAACACGTTTGATAATTGTTTAGTTATATCCTTAAGCATGATTACTGGTTTTGGATTCAACATTTAGCACCCACCGTGGAGCTTTAGGTTTTCTAATGCAAGAAGTAGCAAAAGCTGCCTCTGAAAGTAAAACATATCAGCAACCTCCACCGAAATAGACAGACGTCTCAACCACATCAGATTCAGTGGCATCCTACGACCCCGGAAATCTGACTTTACCACTCTCGCCACCGACAGAACTAATTGGATATCCACTTAATGTATCCGAAGACAAGACACATCTCTGATAACGAGGTACAAATCCCCCCCCATGCTCCAATTCCTAATACGTCAGTTGGACGAAATGGCCAGAGAATGAAGGGTCTGTGCTGAAGTATTGGACGAAACTCAGGCCGCCTGTCGCAACCATATCGACAAGCTCAAACGTCTCGTAAACAAAATTCAAATCATACCAAAATTTCAGACCCTTCAACGATATAGAATCCATCAAACCGTCCAAAAACCAACGGATGAGCATCACTGCCAAATGGCCATGGTATTAACGAACCAAGTCTAAATCCTCAGATACCTTCAAACTCAGCTGCACTCCGTAACCGAACCAACACGCCCCAAAGATGACACCCGGGTCCCAGTCATTCGTAATACCCAACCGAAGCGACTGACTCGCAGAAGAAGTGAGAGCAAAAACCCAGTGAGACAACACCGAGGAAATGCTATATAGGAGAAGGGGCACCAACGTTAAGGCTACCAAATCAGCACGGTGGCACCAAACCCCCACGATAAACGCAATACTGTAGATACTACCATTGCACTAGGCACGATACAGTAGAATGCAGACATCTGAAAGATGTTCTCGTAAATAAATATATAAGGGGAGAGGTCAGGATGCAAAGCGCGGATCTGCCCACGATAGAGTTACTATCCCCTTGGAACCCACAACGAATTCACATGCCATAAAACTCCTACCAGACCAGCCGCAAGCAAACAAAAAAAAAAGAAGCACGAAGAGGAACTCAACGTCCCACACCACTCCGGAAAAGAATAAAATTAATCATGGGGACACTAACGAGTCCGTCAGATCGATCCACGCCTATCATAGGAAGGGTGATAACACTAACATATGGAGCACTTAGGCTCGGCCAGACCCACGGATATTCGGACCCCCTTACCAAAAAACAATATGATCATCTTCAGGGCAGAGGACGCCGACGACACGAACATTCCCTAAAACGACCCCTTGGTCGTCGAGATAATGATAGAAGACTGTGAAGTCTCACGAGTACTAATCAACACGGACATCTCAGCAAACCTAATTTTAAGGTTACCTTGCATAAGATGGAGCTCCAAGGCTACAAACACAGAACGAAGGCTTGGCCGTTGACAAGTTTAGTTGTTGAGATAACCATGTAGGCATGAACGATAAAACTACTAGTCTATGTCGGAGGAGTCACGAGGATCACAACGTTCACAATCATCGATAAACCCATGTTCTACACTGTAATCCTAGAAACCCCATGGTTGATTAATATGTTACCCAAAAAAAGTAGAGTTGATTACTCTCAGGGTCACTTTTTGACTTTTTCTTATACTTAGAGTCACTTCCTACAAGTAAGATACTTTTGTTGTGGGCTAGCTATAGATTGTGTAAAATTTGTCTTTAATGGACGTTTGTTATGTGGACGGGTGATTCGTGGACAGGGTTGAGTGCAAAGATTCCAGAAGCTTCATCAGAGCAAGCTCCACAATAGTTGAGCTTAAGGACACAGCTCCAACAACAATTTTTGTCTCTGTTCTAACATGTTTCCCCACTGTTCTGAAGGGTTTAAATAGTCTACTGATGTTCCTCCTAAAGCATTTACTTCTTGACGAACTTTAATAACTTTTTTCACTCCTCTCTCCCATATGCTTTGAATCATCCTTTACTCACTTTCCTCGCGCTCTCTCTTCTCCGCCACAGTTCGTTGCGTCTGTCTTAGGCCACCGGGCCATCTTTGTCGTCTTGCTCTGCCGACGATGTCATACTCGGATTCAAGCCTCGCAATCGTGCTCATCTTTGTTGTTCGTATCTCGTCACGGAAGAGATCGAGCAATAATGGTGGATTTTGATTATTTTCAGATCTGGTCCTTTACTTTTTGATTCCTTTTGAGTGGGCCCGAAATTTTGTTATTTGCAGAAGTGTCTTCTTAAATTAACACCAAACTTTCAGTTTTGTAGTTTAGATCTTCTTCTAATTTTGTTTGTCTAATTTTACTTATACCTCAAAAGCTTCGAATTATAATTTTCTATCAAAAAATGGACAACAACTATGTTCTTATAATAAACATCTCTCGTTAATCATTCATGAATAAAATAAAGAAGTTTGAGCAGAGTTTAGAGACATGTTATTGTGACAATTTTGTATGGATAAGTCTTTGTGTACGAGTGTTATGTGGACAAACTAATTATGTACACTGTTTTGTGGATACGAATGGCTTCTTTCAGATTTTTAACATCAACCCAAAAGGGGACATCAACTACATTACATCCAGTGAACCAGAAATAAAATCATACAACCAAATTAAAGAACATTGCTAGGAAAACACTTACACAATCATATGAAAAGAAAACGATGAGAAAAGATTAAAAACAAACTGCTTTGTCCTTCACTCCAGTGGACAAGGAGAGAAAACATTCGTTCGAGCCGTCACAATATTCTCCATAAAGTCTTTAGACACAAAAATCTGTGTGGAAAGTCCAATGTGTCTTCAAGTGTAACTGAAAACTTATAAAATGTCTTAGGGGGTAAAAAATAAAAAATTAAATATATCATCATATATATTAATTGAGAAATCACTTAAGTGACTCTTGTACACATGTCATTCATAAGTGACTTATTGAATTAATTATTATAATTTGATTGGTCGATGGTTTTCCAATTTTGATTTATTTAATTCGACTCTAAAAAAGAAAATAATCATAAACCAACTTATATTAGTTTCCAAACAATATCATGAATAAAATATATCCTTAAATTTTTAATAAATTTATTATCAAACATATTCAATAATAAAAATTTAATTAAAAATATCAAATTTACAAAGAAGCGTTCAAATATTTTACATCTTTTGATCATTCAAAATTTAGTCATGTTATATCATTTTAAACACAAAATAATTTGAATATATTTAAAGATTTTTATTTTAGAAAATATAATCATATACTTATATATCATACATGAGTTTTTTTAAAATGACTATTGTTAATAAATCATTCAAATATGCATAACTGGAACTTTTTATATTAGTTTACATTACAAAAAATAAATAAAAATCATAAAATTTATATTTCAAATGAAAATTATCACCAGAAAATTAATGTTATATTTATTAGAATCTTTTTATAGTTTATAACTAACACAACATATTTTCCATAAAAAATAAAACTTTTTATTATCATATTAAATACGAAGAATATTACTATGAATTTATATTAAGTAAGAATTGAATCATACATGAAAAATGCAAATATATATTAATTGATAAGTAACTTAACTGATTTCTGTGCACTGGGCATTCATATGTAAGTTATTCGATTAATTATAATAATAAAAAGTGAGTTAATTGACTTCTCTATTAATAATTGAGCATATATTAACTATTTTACTGTATTTTTGATAATAAAATTAATAAAATAATAGTAATTCATACTTATATTGTTAAAATCATAAATATAAAACATGTAAAAATATAAAATCTGTTTATTTAAAAAATATCTGAAAAATAAATTCACATTTTATTTTCAAAAATAAAATTGTAGCATGTTAATAACATATAATTATGATATTATATTAAATTTTTTTAATTATATGTATATGTGAATTCGCGGGCAAACATTAGTTGTAAGAGCATCCTCAACCCTGGGTTCTTAAGGGGTGCTTAGGGGATGGGACCCCACTATCACCCCTAAAACCCAACTCTTAAATTGCCTAAATAAGCACCCCTTTTGCTTGGGTGCTTGCACTATTCACGGGCCCCACTGACACATGGCGATCCGTGATTGGTTTATCTTTTTTTTTTTTTTTTTTTTTAAAAAAACAGAAAAAAAAAAAATTAAGCACCCCAAATGGGGTGCCATGGTTGAGGGTGCTCTAAGTGTGTTTTGTAGTAAATTTACAAAAGGGGAGCTATTTAACGGCGTTAAAAACCGCTATCGATTTTCACACATCATAAACGTCCGGCAAAAGACGTCATCAGCCAATAACTCCTCCTCCGACATATATAAGTCTTTGGCAGAAACCGTTTCCATAACACAACATACTGTCTCTGTGTTTTCTCTGTGTATAGACTCTATATAAGACAGAGAGAAAACTACAAAGGTTTTTGCTCCAAGAGAGACACTTGCGGTGGTACATACACATAAACAATCATTGTCAGCTTCTTCTTTCTTTCTTTCTTTCTTTCTTTCTTTCTTTCTTTCTGCTCTGTTCACAAACTCTTTCTAAAACAGAACAGAGACATTCAAATCATCAAGAAATGGGAAAGAAAGATGAGAAAGTCGAAGCTGTTCTTCATTTACTCAAGAAACAATCTCCACTCGCTCTTAAACAAGTACGTTTAACTAATTTTCTATTGTAAAACCGCATATATCTGCATCTTTATTATCTATTCATGGATAAAGCTTGCAACTTTATACATATTCTAGGAGAAGTTCTGTAACAAAGAGTGCGTGGAGAGATTCTTGAAAGGGAAAGGAGACAATGTGAAAAAAGCTGCGAAGCAAACTCGTTTCATGTCTTTCTTGGAGACAAGACATTGAGATTGGTATCTTTTTCTATTTAATCTTCAAATCTCAATCTTAAATACTACTACAGTATGTTTTCTAAATAGAAAAAAATTGTTTTGGTGTGTATTAAGAGAGGTTAGGAGCAGAGGAATTCTCGACGGAGCTATCCGACGGTGTAGCTTACATCGCCGGCCATGACGGAGAGTCCAGACCCGTTATAGTAATTTATTCGATCTTTGTTTTCTTCTAGAAGCGATAATAAATGGTACTGATGATAACAAGGTGAGGTTTTTTATTTACAGATTTTTCGTTTCAAGAATGATTATCACAAGTTGCGTAATCAGAAGCAGTAAGTTTAGATCATTAATCCACTCTATTGATTGATATTCTGATTTAACTTTCGTTTGGAACGTTGAAATCGTTTTTATTTTGCGTCTTTTAGATATTCGCGTTTGGTGGCGTTCACGATGGAGACTGCGATATCGAGCATGTGCAGAAACGCGGAACGGAGCGTTGTTATTCTCTTCGATGCAAGTAAGTAAGTAGTTAAAAGTTACATTTTTGTCCCTGGTAAACATCCAAATCTCCGTGCGTGGGGGCTCTGAACTAAACCGTGAGTTCTTGGCATGTTTGGTTTTATACTTTTATTAATTTGGATTGATGCGTGTCGGGGACCGGAATTTTCGGACATATGTTTATGCAGATGTCCGAACTGTCCCTTTTATGTGTCAAAGCTAAACTTCCTCTGTTAATTACCAACAAAAAACGTGTATCTTCATTATAGTTCCACTCTCCAGTATCCTTTTCTTTTTCTCTTAAAAAATCTCTTCTTCTATTTAATTATTGAGTATTTTACAGCCAAGACAAAAAAAAAATCCCGGGTTGAAATTTTACTATTTAAATTTGGAGAGTCAAGTCTGATTATAAAATATTATCTTACTTTTCGCTCATGTTGTGTTAAGCCTTATTAAGTACATCATTAGTGGCAACTTTCTTGAAATGGGGGTTTTAACATATGCTATTATTCTAAGATAATTTAGTTGTGTAATTTAATTCAATGTTAAAATAATACTATTCTTAAATGACAAGTCAAAGAGAATATTAATTTAATTCAATGCTAAAGTTTTTTTTTTTAATTTCACCTTTTCAGTTTTCATTCTTTTGAAGTAAATTGTACAATTTTAGTATCTGCAGAAATACATCTTTAAATCTGATTAGATAATTAGTTATTGGTGCCACTTTATTAATATTCTCTTTGCTTTTTTTTGATGATAATGCCTACAAAAATAGGCTTTTTCAGATCATCGTCTGCCTTTGCAAATCTGCTTTTGGCTACCCTAAAGATTATTGCAGATAATTACCCATGCCGACTTTACAAGGCCTTTATCATCGACCCTCCCTCTTTTTTCTCTTACATCTGGAAGGTAAATAAAAATCTTCCTTCCTCTCAATAATAATAATAATAATAATAATAATATTTAAAATAAGTATTTTTAAAAAATAATTAAAATAAATTTTATTAATGTATAAATATACATTTATATTTTTTGATTTATTTAATATAGATTTAAGGTATAGAATTATAAGATAGATTTTTTTGGAGGTGAAATTTAAAATATTAAAAACTATTTAAATTTTCAAAATAAAAAAAAATATTTTGGTTAGTTTTTCTTTGAAAATTATTTTTGTGGCAAAAAAATTTAAAATGTATATTTAAGAATTTATCTTAATAATAATAATATGTTGTTAATAATAATTGTAATACATGGATAATTCAAAATACGTATTTAATTGACAGGGGGTACGTCCTTTCGTGGAGCTATCAACGCTCACGACGGTGATCTCTTCGCTAGACTATGACGAGCAGCTAGATATCAGCCACGTTGCAGTAGCATCATCATCATCATCATGTCCTAGATCCGCATCCCTACGTTTCGATGGATCGTCGATTAAATCAACGGCCACGATTGGTTCATCTTCTTCAAGATTCGCTTTCACCGTATCTCATAACTCATTGAAGCCTTGGTACCTTTCATTCACTGACACGTCTCCTCTCAAACGCCACAGTATCCACCGCGGCCTCTAAAGTTTCTCCGATCAGTGCACGGTCACTATCTTTCGCGTCTCCGGCGGCGCCGTGGATTAAGAGAAGCGAGACAACCCGCATGCATGAGAAAGAGTGTGTTTCCCTCGACACCGTTGCCGGAGAAGACGAAAACGGCGACGTACACACCACGTCCGTCTTTCTTACACTCTCCGGCGATGTTTTTCCGCGGGGAGAAAAATGTCGCCGAAGGCGAGAAGTCATCACGTGAAGCGTTCGTACCATATCTGAAGTTTTACCGGAGACCGTACGATGAGACGGCCTATAGGTCTAAACTGCGGGGTCCACGAGGATTTGTGTCGGTCGTGTCTTCGCACGTAAGATGTCGTCATGCGTCTTTGTCTCAACGGTACTAGCTAGGCAGCTATGACGTTAAAAATAAGAGATTAAGGAACAAAGTATATACTATCAATTTGAAAAGTACTACATTAATCTGTTCCACCACTCTATTATCGACCAACACCAGCAGTTTCATGACGATGATATTAATTATTCAGTGAGCTTGTTTTCAAATGTCATTTGTTTCTTTGTTGGGGTAAAAACCAAAAATATCACTAAGATTTACTAATTAAAACTACCACTTTGTCAAAATCCCTCTATATATTAAATGAGAAGTACATTTGACACGTGTCGCTCATACAGTCCTTCTCAGCCGAAATAACGCGATTCTATTGGTTGATTTTTTAGAAATTCATTTTTGATTTATTTTTCTCATCGACACAACTTAAATGAAAAGAACTATAAACACTTACCTTATATTGTATTCTCGGTTCAAAATAAATCATTTTCCGATGATTTCTCTTTTTAATGCATTGAATACTCATTAAATAAGACAGATTGAAGGGAAACAACCGTAATTGTCGAGAAAATTTGTAGATCATTTGGTTTGTTATTAATTATTTGTTATTAGTTTCCTTATAACAAATATTAGTTAATACATGTAATAATAAATTGCCTTATAACAAATTAATTAATTTCGCAAGAATATTAGTTAATACATGTAATAATTAGTTTCCTTATAACAAATATATTAATTGCGCAAGAATATTAGTTAATACATTTAATAATTAGTTTCCTTATAACAAATATATTACTTGCGCAAGAATTATTACATGATACATGTAATAACTAGTTTCCTATAACAAATAAATAACTTGCGCCAAGAATATTAGTTAATACATGTAATAATTAGTTTCCTTATAACAAATATATAACTTGCGCAAGAATATTAGTTAATACATGTAATAATTAGTTTCCTTATAACAAATATATAACTTGCGCAAGAATATTAGTTAATACATGTAATAATTAGTTAAATATTAACAAAATTCGACCCAACAAGCTAGGTATATATATTCAACCTCCACATCTAGCTCACTGTCACGTTTAAATCCACCCAACCTATCTATTGTTAGCATTCGAAGTATTCCTCTGTCTCTCCAGTGGGTAAGCAAAATGATGTTGAAGTAGAGGTTAAATAAGTTTTTTTTTTCTTTTTGCAGATTCTGAGAGTGATGATGAGCATGAGGATTGATCATTGCAGTTAGAACAGAGGACTTTCAGGCTTCATTTCATCTTCTGAGTGTTTGCTAAAATATAAAGAGGGAGGATCATAACCGGATCAAACTGGTTTTTAAATTAGTTGGATAACTTGAATTAATCCATTGTTTGGCCGGTGTTTTTATACCTTATGATCACCAGGATCTCTTCGCAGAGTTTTACCGGTTCGTCTCCCATTTCTAATCTGTCTTTATCAAAGAACCCAGCTTGGCTTATAATATTTTGTTTGTGTATAAATGTTTTGGTATACTAGCTCTTTGTTAAGATTCCTTACAATATTTTAGTACCGGAATGAAAAAAGAATGTGATAACAAGTTGCATACTGTTTTGCAGGAAGAAGTTAGCCCGTAGGCTATTATTTGATCGCAGTGCTAATGATGATCATGAGAGAAGTATCCTTACTAAGCTCAAGCAACAATGTGGTGGACAGTTTACTTCTAAGATGGAGGGCATGGTGAGTTTGATTTATCCCTATGTTTTATCTCAAAGCGGTGGTTACTCTGATAATTCATACTTTCTATATATTCGATCTGCTGGTTGCAGGTGACGGATTTGACATTGGCAAGAGAAAACCAAACCAGTTTCGAGGAGTATCTAGGCAATAACCCCGCTGCAAACCCAGGGATTGATTTGACCGTCACGGTTCTTACCACTGGTTTTTGGCCAAGTTACAAATCATTTGACATAAATCTACCAAGTGAAATGGTTTGTTTCTATTGATTTTTTTTTTTGAAGAAGAAAGAAGGTATCTTTCTCAGATATTACAAATATGAATATTTGTATATTCAGTGATGCAATCTATAGCTCTCCCTGAATGTGTTCACAATTTTTTTTCTTGATTGAAGTTGAAAGTAGAAGGAGTAGTCCTCTCAGATTTGGAAATAAAGATAAAGAGAGAGGGAGAGATTTGAGTTTCATCACTAAACCAATCTTTTTTCTTACCATCCTTTCTGAGAAAAAAGAAATGAGTAAAGAAGAGTTCATGAACATCCAGGTTTGTTCACCATCCCTTGAAATTCATTCTCAATATTATTAATATTTTTCCACAGAAATTTTCTCTTGACTTGAATCTGTGAATTTTTATTCATAGACTTGTGTTCTTAAAGTGAATATACACTGTGAAGGTTGTAAGCTGAATATCAAAAAAATCTTGCAGAAAATCGAAGGTAAATAAAAAATAATAACTATAATCTATTTTGACTTTTTTTTCTAAGCCTTGAAACTCATTTTGTGTTTTGTCTGAAACAACAAAACTCAGGTGTTTTCACGACCAAGATTGATTCAGACCAAGGGAAAGTGACTGTCTCTGGGAGCGTTGATTCCTTCGGTTCTCATCGAGAAGCTTGCCAAATCTGGTAAAAATGCTGAAATCTTGGGAGCTCCAAAGGGTAACAACAATCCGAATCAGTCTCATTTGGCGAATCAGCTGAAAGGAATGCAGATTGACAACAGAAAAGGCGGCGGCGGTAAGAAGAATAACAACGATAAAGGCCCCAAGAATGGTGGAGGTAACAATCCACAACAAATACAGAAGATGAAAGGGTTTCAAGAACTGAAGCTTCCTCCACTGTTAAAAGACTTGAAAGGCTCTGTTCCTGTGGACAAGAACCAAAACCAGAAAGGAGTGAAGCTGGATGTTCCCGAGGAGGAGGATTGTGATGATTTTAGTGATGATGATGACGAGTTTACTGATGCTGGTGACGACGACTTTGATGATCTCCCTTCTCCGTCTAATGAGATGAAGCCTACCATGATGATGCCTAATAATCAACAGATGATGATGAACACTCAAAAGAACGTCAATCTTGGCGGTGGTCTCACCAAAACTGGGAAGACAAAAATATTCATATTTGTCACATGAATATTTTAACAAAATCCATAAGACGCTTCTTTGAGCGTTCACCGTCATCTGTTGATTTTTTGATTTTCAGCTTACAACCTTCAAAATGTATATTCACTTTAAGAACACAAGTCTATGAATAAAGATTCACAGATTCAAGTCAAGAGAAAATTTCTTTGTGGAAAAATATTAATAATATTGAGAACAAATTTCTAGAGGGTATTTATTGTTAAAGTGAATTAATAATATTGATATACCTATTTCCAACTATTTGTTGTTACAAACTATTTCTTGTTACATGATAAACAAAAAATATTAATAATATTGAGAATGAATTTCCAGAATGAAATCTTGGGAGCTCCAAAGGGTAACAAAAAAATATTAAAAATATTAACAAAAAATATCGAGAGGCAAGAGAGTTGACATATGCTGAATTTCCACAAGATTTGTTTGGAAATCAGGTACGAGAGAATGGGTGCCACGGAAACGAGGATTTGCTATAGGGAGGATTGCGCATATTCATCCATCACTTGATGAGCTATATTTCTTAAGAGTATTGCTAAATTGGGTAAGAGGGCCGACATCATACGAGGATATAAAAACAGTTGATGGTGTTTTATATGATACATACGGAAATGCTTGCTATGCGTTGGGATTGATGGATGATGACAAGGAATTTATAGAAGCTAGCAAAGATTGCAGTGATAATAGTTCTGCCATGTATGCCAGGAAGCTTTTTGCGAGAATGTTGATATCAAAAATTTATCTCAGTCTCATGTCGTGTGGGAAGCTACTTGGGAGTATCTTACGACGATATTCTTTACAAGAAATGGCGAGAAACTGGACGACCTGGTGAGCGTTTTGTCTTCTTAAAAATTTTTTATTTAAAAAATATCTCTGTTATTTAATAAATTTATCAAACCTGCAGATATGAACTTGACCATAGAGCAGATAAAAAACATTGCTCTTACTGAGATCGAAAATCATTTGCTCAGCAATGGTCGTAGCCTCAAGAATGGCCCCTCATTGCCAAAGCCAAAAGATTTTGGCTCTTACAACGGCAATCAACTTATAGATGATGAGCTTAATATGTTGTGGAAGATCAACTAAAGGAAAATGAAAGACTTGTGGCGTTGATAAAAAATGAGCAAAGAGGGGTATACAACCATATTCTGGATGCAGTTTTAAATGATAGTGGTGGAATGTTCTTTCTTTATGGTTATGGAGGCACAAGAAAAACCTTCGTATACAGAGCACTCTCATCGGCCGATCCGATCTAGACGTATGATTGTTCTAAACAACGCATCCAGTGGAATTGATGCATTGTTGTTGGAAGGAGGTAGAACCACACATTCCAGATTTGGTATTCCGATAGATGCAGACGAGTTCAGTACTTGCAAGAAAATAGAGCCAAGATCGGATCGTGCAGATGGTTAAAGCGGCAAAGCTAATTGTATGGGATGAGGCACTTATGACGAGCAAACACTGTTTCGAGACGTTGGATCGTTTCTATGCGTGATATTATAAGATCTTCTGAAGACAAACCTTTTGGGGGTAAAGTTTTGTTTGCGGTGGAGACTTCAGATAGATTTTACCGGTTATAGACTAGAAGCAAAGACTGTTTTGGCGGCTCTGAATTCGTCATATCTTTGGGAGCACTGCAAAGTTTTGAAGCTAACAAAAAACATGAGATTGCTCGCTGGTCTTACTGATGATGCAGCAAAAGAGTTTCAATCTTCCTTTACAATGGATTTTGGATGTTGGAGATGGAAAAATAAATTTGCCTAACGATGGTCAAGTTGAGATTGACATCCCTTATGATTTGCTGATAAAAAACAGTGGAGAATATCCTATTGAGACTATGGCAAAAGAGGTTTATGGACAAGCTTTTCAAACCTCAAGAGATAAGGATTTGTATAGACATTGAGCCATTCTCACTCCCACAAATGATAAAGTGGATAAAATAAATGATTACATGCTTTTGCAGTTGCCATATAACATGTCTTTATGTTTACTCTTATGTTCCAGTAACTTTTTACATGTCACTAAAGAAAAGGATTTACATATGCTTTCAGGTGAAGAGAAGGTTTACCTTAGCTCTGACAGTATTATCCCATCCGATGTTACGTAAAAGAAAATGTTGTATATCTTGCAGAGTTTTTGAACAGTGTTAAAGTGGCTAGACTGTCTAGACGTAATTTGAAGCTGAAGGTTGGTGCTCCTATTATGTGTCTCCGTAACATTGATGTTGAAGATGGATTATGCAATGGTACTAAGCTAATTGTTACTCAGCTACTTCCCCATGTGATAGAAGGTAGAATTATAACCGGAAACAATATTGCTGGAGACAAGGTTTGGATTCCTAGAATGTTTGTAACACCACCTGACACAAAGTTTCTCTTCAGAATGCATCGAAGACAGTTTCCGGTTACATTGGCTTTCGCGATGATTATCAACAAAAGTCAAGGTCAAACACTAGAAAGTGTTGGTTTGTTTCTGTCTAGGTCAGTCTTCTCTCATGGTCAGCTATACGTTGCACTTTCAAGAGTTAAGTCGAGATCTGGATTAAAAATCCTAATAACTGGTAAAGAAAGGAAGCCGGAGACAAAAACATTGAATGTTGTCTACAAACAAGTTTTCCAGAATATTTCGTAGACAAGGTACGTAATTGTTATCTACTTTTTATCCAAATTTTTTTTAAAATATATAAATTGTTGCAAGTATTTATTTTTTGGAATTTGGCAGATGGGTACTGATGAGTATGAAGATCTATAGTATTTCATTGCCAATCATTTTTCCGACTATTCCGATCATGGTATGTCACTTTAATATTTTTTCTGTTCAATAAAGAATAGAAAAGAATAAATATTTCAAATTATGTAACACGTCACTTCCTTACAAAATTAAATACATTTTTTTGCAGGTTTCTAATGGAAGTTGTTTTCATTATCGAGACAAATACTTCATACATGATATAATTTATCACCAATACTTTCAATTTTATTATATTTTCTTTTAATATGTCTACATTAAACTTTTCAAAAATATTTAGGGACGTTCATAAAATATCTTTTTAAACACACAAATTATTTTCGGACGTTCCAATTATGCATACCGGAATGACTACCTCTTCATACTAAACGTTTCTTTGTTCTATCGCATCCGTGTAAAATTCGGAGTACCAACATTTTCCTGTGCTTGATGCTTTCTCCTAAAGACGGTGGTCTTATGATATAAAATCCGTTACTGCTAAAACTTTGCACTACTTAATCCATAATTTGAATCTGTTTATGCCCGCACAGGGTGCGGGCCGGTCACCAAGTAATCTTTTAAAAATATATATATATATATATCAATGATATATATCTTGTTGCCTAATGATTCTTGTGTTTATGCACAAACCAATTAACCTAATGTGCACGCTATCACAATTGAATGATATATTATTACACTACTTTACGATTAATCTAATGTGTACGCTACCACAATCAAATGATATATTGCTGCACCACTTTACGATCAAATTCATAAGAAACTATTGATCTATAACACTAAGAATACACAAACTTTCTTAATCTAAGCAAATAAGAGAAATGATTTGTAATAAACTAAGATCCTAAAAATATTGAACAAGGTGATCTCAAATTTAATCAAGAAATAAGTGTAATAACTAATCTTTCTATCAAATATTAAGGATGGATCCATGGGAAAAGATAATCGATACAAGGTGATCAAAATTTAATCTAGGATACTCAAAAGAAACAATCAACAAGTCTATAGGTTTAGAATTCATAAAATAGACTAATCCGCTTCCCATGATAGAAATTCCTTTGCTAATCAAGTATTAAATATCAAATGTCTTTGGTTAATACTATCAAACAAACATTATAATTAAGTCTACTAACCATCTAGAAATTCAAACATCAAATGTTTTTGGTTTATCAAGCTAGAGCAATACTTAGTTCATTCAAGCATTTTAATGAACACTTTCCGGGCTTAAAATAGCTTAAGGTCTAGATGAGAGTAATCAAGTCTAATCTAGCATTAATAACTCTTAGTAAGCATAGAACATCCTAAATATCCACTTAATCGTCCTAATCTACCTAACCCATGAATTAGAAGGTAACTACTCACTAATCTCCATGAGAAACCTTACACTCATATGAAATTCAAGGCTAATCATATTAATGAGCAAGAGAAATACAATTATAAGATGAATTACTTCCGTAAATGATAAAAAGGTTCAAGATTTTGCAATATCAGACAAAGTCTTAGAGAGAAAAATGAGGATGATTAGGGTTTTTAGAGTTAAAACTATTATAGGTCTTTAAGTCAAACGCCAAATGTTCATCTCCAAACGCAAATTTTGACCGCAAACACCAAACGCTGCGATTCCAGACGTGATTTTTTCTTATCTTCTTGTCTAGCGACCACCACATCCCGCTATGGTTGGTCGCTATAGCTCCCAGTCTTGAGCCTAGCGACGTTCCTTCGTCGCTACCGTAAAGCCGCTACATGCCTTAGAATTAAAGCTCTAATTCTTATTCTTCGTTTGGTTAAGCTTCTCCCCCATATCAACAGTAGCATTACCGCGACCATCTTCTTCGACCCGCTTCTGCAACTCCGTTCATCATCTACGTCATGGTTTCTCGATTGAACCATGACACCACAAAGTCGTAGCCATCCTCCGCGCCCTCCCATCTTTAGGTCGTTCCGTGGTCGCCGCGAATCAGCCCTCACCGGTGCGAAGCTTCATATTAGAGAGATATTAGAGAGCAAGATGTGTATCTTGCGAACCAATTGTTATGGACCGTTGATGTCCGATTATGAAGTGAAGCCCAAACTGAAGATTATTATATAAATCTTATTGTGATAAGGATTAGCTTATTTAGATATATATCATAAGATTTAGATAAGTTATATTCCTAGTTGGGATAGTTCTAAATCTTTTGTATACATATATAACTCTTTTGTAAGTCATTTAGACACAACACAATAATATATCATATTCTATTATACTTTAACATATAATAGAAACCTAACATATAACTATTGCACGTAAATAGAAATAGAAGCAAAACCCAATAACTTGTTTGACTAATAGCTAATAACACCAAACCTAACACCAAACCTACGACTCGTACCTATGCGGTAACTCGTCTTCGTCGTCGGTATCATCACCTTCTTCTTCAACATCGCCAACACCAACGATGATGAACATTATCGACCTTAACTAGTAAAGCAGAAACTTAATTCTGATTCGTAAGAATCGTATGCTCTGATACCATGTAAAGTAGAATAGAATATGATATATTATTGTGTTGTGTCTCTATGACTTACAAAAGAGTTATATATATACACAAGATTTAGAACTATCTCAAATAGGAATATAACTTATCTAAATCGTATGATATATATATAAATTAGTTAATCCTTATCACAATAGGATTTATATAATAATCTTCGGTTTGGGCTTCACTTCATAATCGGACATCAACGGTCCATAACAATTGGTTCACAAGATACACATCTTGCTCTCTAAGGCAATGATTAACCCGGGTCTCTTAAGGTAGGGTTCTTAACGTAAAATTTGTCTTTTTAATTTTTAATTATTTTTTTTACATTTTTCCCGCTAAGAGACGTCTCTTAGAGTTCTTATTTAAGAGACGGTTTTTAGCTTTTCTTAGGTAAAAGCTAAGAAACGTTTCTTAGAAAAGCTAAGAACCCCTACCTTAAGAGACCTCTGTTAATCCTGCTCTAATATCTCTCTAATACTTCACCACGACCAAGCTTTCTCCATGTCGTCAAGTCTCCATCTCCGCCATCTTGTCTCCACCGTAAATCTTTGGTCCAAACTTCGTCGTCGTCTTGCCTTGCCGTCGTCGTTAGGGCTCCAGACACGGAGAAGAGAAAGCTTTGATTCTCTTCCATGGTGAAGTTTTGCGTACTTGTAGTCTAGGTCCCTGAAGTTCTGTTTGTTTACAATTTAGCCCCCAAACTTTGGAAATTGCAGACACACCCGCGAATCAACCCCTAGACTTCATTATGCAGTCTAACCCATGCGAATATTGTAGAACTGTAACCCTTGGTCCCTGAGTGTCTTCTTTCATTTTAAGCCCCAAAAGTTTCTGATTTGTAAAATATCCTTTCAAATTGACCCAAAATATTTCAATTGTGCTTTCCATACCTTAATGCACACAAATGAAGAAATATATGCAATGTAGGACACCTAAATGCAAATCTAAAGGGTCATAATAAGCTAAAATATAAATCTAAAACTCATTAAAATCAAGAGACATCAAACTTCCCCAAACTTATTTTTTATTTGTCCACAAGTTAAACTTTCAAGCAACAATTAAGGAGAAGAGGTTTAAAATTAGAGCTTATAAACAAAAGAGACACTTATAATCTTCAACATGATATCATAAGAGAAACATAGAAAACATCATGAACAATATTTCCTATTACACTCTAGTTTCTCAAGGTCTATCTTAACTCTCAATCTTTACACAAGTCAATTACTCATTAATTAACAAGTCTCTTAGCCAACTCTCACATTCATTCAAACCAAGCATTAGAAGGTGAATTTTGCAAATTGGGGACTTGATCTCAATCATTTGGTTTTGGTGAGAAAATGGTCTAATGTGAAAAAAAAAAGGTTTCAAATACATCTTTTAAAATGACAATCACTCAAGAATAAGAGTTTGATCATTATGCAAAATGTATCTAAGATAAAGATCAATTCATACATACATAGATTGGTTTCATCTTACTACCCTTTTCCTAAGTGATTCCAAGTTCTACTCTTCTTCTTTTTCATCACAAAACCCAAAAATAACACCTATTTCATCTTTCACCCAAACACTATCTTTTCATTTTCTTTGACTTAATCAATTAGAGATTTTTCATATTTAATATCACTTAGCTCTACCTCTCTTTTTTCACTCTCTTATTGTTTTTTTCGGGATGATTCTATTTGACACATCTAGAGATTTTCTTTTCTTATTTTCTTTTGTCCCTAGAGATTTCTCTTCTTATAAAACTCGTTTTTTGTTCATTTCCTTTCACTATTCTCTTTTCCCAAACACAAGACCTTAAACTTTAAAGCACACAAAAACCAACCACCAACCTAAATACTAGATCAATGAGGTCCTAATGCTAGCAAAAGATGAGAACAAATCTATGTCGCTACCAACACTCTCAAGATTTTGCACATGACAAGCTATCAATAAGAAGCCTCATTCAAGAAAAATCATTGATGGTCTCAAAGAATGGTAAGAGTTAATGGGAATGGGAGTGCCATTTGGGTTAACAACATAGTAATGAGTGAAATAAGATAATCCAAATGTGTATGAGATCCATGACTAAGTATGCAAGTGCCCATATGCAGAGAAATTAAGTTCATTAAGCCCTAATTCATTTTGAGTTAGTTCAAGAACATGCCAATATCAAGCAAACAACAAGTTTCAAGTAGAGTTTTCAAGGTTCGAAGCATACAAACTTTTTTAAAAGATGTTTAAGCTACTTGATATTTTGCTAGGGTATCATGTTGAGTTTTAGACATGTGTTCTTTGCAAGGGAATTAAAACACAGCTCCCTATGCATATGGATGCAACCTAATGCCTCTAGAGTTAATATCAAAGATGAAAATTGGAGTATATGAAGCTAAATGCTTGTTTGATATTTTCGAAAACTTTTCAAATTTTTAGATTTTTCTATGCAAATAAGTATGTACAATACAATGCATGAGACTCATGACAAGTAAACACACACAATGTGATGATATTAGGATCTCCCCCGAACTTTCACATATCAAATCAAGACATTAATTGATGAACACAAGAGTATCCAAATAAGAGGTAATATTTCAACATAAGGCAATAAGTTAAAACAAACCATTTAGGTTGATAAAATTTTGAAACTGAATAGTTTAGACATATATTTTAGTTCAGCTGGCTCAGTTTGAGTTCAATTGGCTCAGTTCAATTTGTAGCCCTACCCCTAGTTGTACAATCATCTCTCTTATTTGCTTAGATTATATGAAAGTTTGTGTATTCATGGTGTTATAGATCAATAGTTCCTTGTGAATTGATCCTAAATGTTGCATCGATATTACCATTCGATTGCTGTAGGTAGCGTGCACATTAGGTTTATTGGCTTGTGTGAAAACGTAATAATCAATTTGGCACTGTTGCCCGGAAAAACTAAGTAGATTATCATTAGGATTTTCTAACTTTCTTGAGATTAATTTTATTTTTTTATGCTTGTTTTGCTTTGTATAGTACTAACCTTTTATTATAGCTTTTTTTCTTTGCAATAATGACTGAAAGCTACTTTGATTGGCCACAAGAAGAGGAAGACATATTTGAAGATCACATTGAAGATGATGAAAAATATGTAAAGCCACCTTTTGATGAAAGTGTATGCACACCAGAACAAAGTGTGAAGGTAGATGAGCTTTGCAAAGAGAATCTAATGTTGACAAAGAGTGACATGGCAGCAACGCTTAGGTTAATCTATGCAACATCCGGGCAACATTAGAAGGAAGAGAGCTCACATACTTTGAATAAGCATTTGCTGCATGATCCTAAGGAGGAGTAATATATTGGGGTTCCATAACCCATATAGAAGGTATATGTAATTCTACCTTTGAACTTAATGATTTTGAGCGATATTTAAAATTAAGATATTTAACCATTTAACTTAAATAATTTAACATAATTTCACTATAATATTTTAAATAAATAAAAGAAACACAACAAAAATAAAATAAAATAAAATATGAATCTTATACATTAACATCAAAACTGAAAATTTATTTATAATATTTATATTAAATTTGAAAATAATAATATCAAATTATTGAATTACGTCTTGTACATTGTTATTATAATGTTTGACTTCATAGTTAAATATGAAGAAAAAATTATTAGTGTTAAATGATGATTTTGTAACATAACAATTTCTAATATATGATATGAGACTTAATAGAACTGATTTGGTTACTTATGTCACCAAAGTGGGTTTATCTTTTTCATCACACATTCCTTTAGAACTCATGACTTAAGTGTACTTGCGCTGGAATAGTGGAAATGATAGATGACCTATCAGAAAGTGATTCGCGATACCTTGTGAGTGAGGCTAAAGCCACAGAGAAAGGTCATGTGGTGATTGCATGGTCCAGTAAACAAGACTCTGAGCCTACGAAAAATTAACACACCACCTATCACACGGAAATGAGTCCACAAGCCGGTCAACTGGCGTGGGAGGCCCATTAAGCCTGTGGACGGTCAAGGAGCAACAATTTTTTTTGCGCTATTTATAAATTATATTTTGTAAGCGAACTAGAACAAAACTAAAACAGATAACTCAACTAAATTGAACAAACACAAACAAAATCAAATATTAAACTGAACCGAACACAAACCAAACCAAACCAAACCAAACCAAATACTCAAAAAACAAAACTAAATTAGATTGACTTTTGTTTAAACTTGTCTTAGACCCAAATAAAACAAACCGGACGAACCCAAACTGAATTCTTAGTTGAACGAAAATGCCCACCCTTATCACAAACCCGTCTCAGATCACGAAAAATAATTGAAATATTAAGCTAATTACAAATTTAGATATGAAGCTCTTAGCAAAACTATGATGGAAATCAAAGATATGGTAAACACAGTGCATATATCAGACTTTAATGAAACCTAGACATTAAAACTAGCTGCTATTTTCCCCCGTAAAAAATTATAGATGACATATCAACATCTCATTTGATCATTTATACTAGGCATTGATATTTTACCCGATATCTAAATCTGACCCAAAAAATGTAAACCAAAATTTAAACCTAAATAACAAAATATATGATTGGGTTTTGAACTGAAAAAATTTGGATACCCAAATGGGGTGGATATATCCGAAAATCAAAGTACTAACCGAAGTTTCAAAGATATATATACCTTAACCTAAACCTACATTTTTCATCCTCTTTTCATTGTAGCTGAACTCGTGCAGTAGGTTTATGATATTCACGATTTCAAAAACTAATCAAAGAGTATAGTTAAATTAATCAAAACTAGACACCACAAAAGCTTACTTTCTTCAGCTTGTTTTCCATCGACATTAGTGATGAAGAAGAAATTGCACATGATACATCTTTGAACTTTTTTTGTTTGTGTTTGGGGTAAGCTATTCAGGATTAATAATACAATAGATGTTTTTGGGTTATTTCAAAATTTAAGATTATAAGTTATGAATTTTTGCATTGATCATTTATTTGGCAAAATTATGTAGCTTTGAAAAAATATAAAAACCCGAACTAAAATTACCAAACGTCGATCCAAAGTGTAAATTATCCGAACGGCGTTTCTATACCCCTATACCACAAAATACCAAGTCCAAATCCGAACAAGTATCCTAACGCTCACCCTAATTTATACGACTATCTGATACTAGTAACTAATTTGCTACCATTAGAAATTCAAAAATTAACATTACCTGGATTCGAAAAAGTCATTCCTAAAGATAGATTTCACATCCATATTAGTGTCCCAATCTAGTTTTAGAAAAGGGTTTATTTAATATGTAGGCGTCCAATGAAAAATAAGTCCCAACACTTGCTAGAAAGACAAATATGATGATGAAAGTGATGTGACGAACACACCACCCATATCTGAATGGAAGCGTGCGCTTCAACAGTCAACAAGTACGAATTATGTAGTTATGGCCATCATTTAATGCCTTGGGGCGAGGTGAGTTGCATCCGCGACGTAAAGATCAAATATATGATCTCAAACCTCAAGGAGGATAAGTTGTCTTTGACATATTTGGAGTATCTACTGACTATAAAAGGAGAGTTCAGTCGACATAGAAAGTGACCAGTTTTTCTCTTGAACTTCTAGAGAAATTTTAGAGAGAGAAACCTGAACAACTTCGATACTTATTGGTATAACGAGCTCGATTCGATAATCAAACTCACCTTACATTTTTAATCTCTTTTCGATCTTGATTTTACTATCTAAATGAGATTTGTGATATGATTGTCCCTAACTATACTCATCAATCACTTACGGGAACCTCAATCTCAACATTAACTTTCTGTCCAACGTTTTTCCCGCTGATATAAAAAATTAAAAAATGAAAAAAGGACCCTTTTGTAGAGATTAAGTTATGGTACAGCAGGGATCATTAACTTCATGTAGAATCCCAACTTGGAAAACAAAACTAAAATGCACGTGCGACGTTTATAGGAATTTCGAAGTCAATTGTTACATTTTAAGACACCGTGGTCGTGAGTCCTCGTGACGTTGAACAATTGATCTAACAATATTTATATGTTTCTTTGGTGTAAATTGACTAGACGCCTGTAAATTATTAAAAACAATTACTGTCGTTTTTGAGTTAAATGCACTTTGCATTCACCTTTTTTCTAACAAGAATGTTTTCAACCAAAGGACATTATAATGGAAAAAAATGTTGCATGTTGTTCTTATTTTACAAATACTAGTTAAATTTTCTATATTCATGCATGGATATAATATTTATAAATTACATATATATTATAAAAATATTAATATTATAATTCTAATTATTTTTTGTTTTTTATAGGATTTTTTTTTGAAATATATTAGTCATTTTACTTAGTCATGTACTTTGGATTATATAATATCAATCATTTGGTTATTACTTGGAGTATATTAGAATGCATTTACTTCCAAATTTAACTATAGTACTTTTTCAAACAACCATAGTACTATTTGTGCTGAAATAGAAGGTGATAATTTTGTTAATTATATTTAAACTTTTGATTTTGGGATAGAAAATTGGATTATGTAATTACTCATTTCTTGAGTTACACATTCTTCTTCAATCGAAGTATAACTACTTTTGCTTCTAATTAGGCTAAATTTAATTAGTTTTATTTATTGCATTAGTTCACACTCTTCATCTTAAATATGTGATTATATTTCATAATTTTTATTGCATAATTTTATATTTTTTGATTTTTTAAAATAGTAGTAAAAACTAAAGTGATGATACGTAGGGGAAATTTTGCTTTTACCACATGTTTTAGTACCACTATTCATTTTCCTTCATTAAAAATACATTTTCAATAAATAATTAAATCATTAAATGGATAAGTGAATAAAGTGACCCTAACTTATCTAAGTTTCTTCCGAACCATCGTCTTCTCCGGAGAAAGAATCCAGCGACAAGAACAAGCATCTTCTCTCTCTCACGTACTCAGCGACAAGAACAATCACACCCAATTACGGAGAATCGAGACTCAAAACCTCAAAATGTGGGCTCCTTTATAATTTCACAACTTGTATGTTTCTAATTTGTATATATGTTTTTTGTTTGTTTTAAGTAATTTCTGATTTTGTTCTTCTGGTTATAAGAAAATCAGAGTCAAGTTGGTTTAGAGTTGTCATTTGAACATGGCGATCTAAGAGAAAGGGTTTCGATAGTGAACATTGAGTTTTGAAAAAATATAACCCTTTATAAATATGGTTTTCAAGTAATTTAGGATTTTCTTACTTTCTGTTATCCAAAAAATAAGGTTAATTTAGATTTTTCATATGAATAGTTTCGACTAAGAGGAGAGATTTTTCGATAGTGAACATTAAATTTTAAAGAATTATAACCCATTACAAATCTGAGTTTCAGAATATTGTTTATAATACAACTCAACTATTTAAAAGGTTTTATAAGAAGTTTTAAACACAGAGTTCATCGTATATGTCTATAAAACAACATATAAACATGTGAACTCCAGAAGTCTTGTCTTGTATTTTCCTATATTCTTTGTAAGTCTGTTATCAAAATACATGAACATT
>CAJHQP010007648.1:0-31176 GCA_905132765.1 Moricandia arvensis | reverse complement strand
GATAGTTTTGTTAAACACGTTTTTCTTGATGGCCGGTGTGAACAGTGATGGCGTGGACGGTGACGGCGTGGACGGTGAAGTTAGGCAGCCGAAAGATTGGACAATGGTTTTGTCCCAAGATTGTGAGCTCACCAACCTCCTCTCCATCCCTATAAAAGGAGAGCCATGGTGAATCAGTTCATCATCCCAAAAATTACAGAGAATAAGAAGAAGAAGAGAGGAAGAACGTAAGAGAGAGAGTGAGTGGGAAGAAGAAAGAAAAAAAAACTTTTTCTTTTCATTTCGGGTATATTTCCTTACGGGTATTTGGGATCAGGTTGAGAGAGAATTATTTAGAGAGTTTGTTATTTTCTCCTTTATAACGAGAGAATTATTATTGTTTTCTCCGTTATAATTGAGAGGTTGTAACTCCTATTATTTTTCTCGGAATAAATTCTTCTACCTTGTCCGTGGTTTTTCCCTTTTGGGGTTTTCCACGTTAAATTCCGGTGTTCCATTTATTGCACTATTTCTCAAATTATTATTTGCGACCCTGCTCTATCTGGTCCGATTTCTACAACAAGTGGTATCAGAGCATAGGTTCTGGAAGAAGCAATGGCGGCAAAATTTGAGATCGAAAAATTCAACGGCAGCAATTTTGCGCTGTGGAAGTTGAAGATGAAGGCTATTTTGAGGAAAGATAGCTGCTTAGCGGCCATTAGTGAAAGGCCGGCTACATACACGGATGATGATAAGTGGAACGAGATGGACGGGAATGCTATTGCAAATCTTCACCTTGCACTTGCAGATGGAGTGTTGTCAAGCATGAGGAGAAGAAGACTGCAAAGGAGATATGGGATCACCTTGCAAAATTGTACGAGGCCAAGTCGCTGCACAACAAAATTTTCCTTAAGAGGAAGCTTTATACTCTACGGATGGCGGAATCTACTTCAGTGACGGAGCACATCAACACCTTGAATACTTTATTTTCTCAACTCACTTCGTTGAGCTATAAAGTAGAATCACAGGAGCGTGCTGAGCTTCTACTTCAAAGTCTACCAGATTCATATGATCAACTCATCATCAACTTAACAAATAATGTCTCCACCGACAGTCTAGTCTTTGACGATGTTGCAGCTGCGGTTCTGGAAGAAGAAAGTCGGCGCAAAAGTAAGGAAGACAGACGAGAAACTCCACAAGTGGAGGCATTGACGGTGATGAGAGGAAGATCAATGGAGCATGGCTCAAGTGGGAGTCACAAACATGGTAGATCAAAGTCAAGAAGTAAGAAGATTTATAAATGCTACCACTGTGGCAAGAAGGGTCACTTGAAGAAGGATTGTTGGGAATTAAAGAATTCCAACCCTCAAGGAAATGTTGCAAACACTTCAGATAATGGAATAGCCCTGTGTTGTGAAGCAGCAATTTCAAGCGAAAACAGGAGAAGGTTCGCTGATATATGGTTGTTCGACTCAGGAGCTACATATCACATGACCTCTAGAAGAGATTGGTTCCATCAATATGAACCTATCTGTGGAGGATCTGTGTACAGTTGCAATGATCATGAACTTAAGATTGTTGGCACTGGATCCATTCAACTGAAGATGTATGATGGTACAATTCGTACTATTCATGAGGTGCGACACGTGGAAGGCCTGAAAAAGAATTTATTATATGTGGGGCAACTTGATGATTTTGGTTGCAAAGTTGAAGTCGAGAATGGAACTCTAAAAGTAATTAGAGGAGCAATTGTGCTTATGAAAGGAGAGAAGATAGCTGCGAAGTTATACATGTTAAAAGGAGAAACTCTGTCAGAATTAGAAGCATCTGTTGCTTCAAGTTGTTCCAGTGAGAAGGCTACAACGGTGTGGCATCAGAAACTTGGGCATATGTCGGAACAAGGCATGAAAATTCTTGCAGAGAAGAAGTTACTTCCGGGTCTCACAAAGGTATCATTATCCTTTTGTGAGCATTGTATTACAAGCAAGCAGCATCGGTTGAAGTTTAGCACATCGAGTTCTAGAAGTAAAACTGTTCTAGAATTGGTTCACTCTGATGTGTGGCAAGCACCAGTTACATCACTAGGAGGAGCGAAGTACTTTGTGTCCTTCATCGATGACTACTCTAGGAGATGTTGGGTGTATCCTATCAAGAGTAAGGCGGATGTGTTTTCAGTCTTCAAAGTTTTCAAAGCACGGGTGGAACTTGAATCTGAAAAGAAGATCAAGTGTTTGAGGTAAGATAATGGAGGTGAATACACTAGTGATGCATTTATCAAATTCTGTAAAGCAGAGGGCATCAAAAGGCAGTTCACTACATCATACACTCCTCAACAAAATGGAGTGGCAGAGCGGATGAACAGGACTCTGTTAGAAAGAACAAGAGCAATGTTGGGAGCTGCAAGCTTAGAGAAGAAGTTTTGGGCAGAAGCAGTCAACACCGCCTGTTATGTGATAAATCGGTCGCCATCAACTGCAATTGAGTTGAAGACACCGATGGAGATGTGGACAGGGAAGCCAGTAGATTATTCAGACCTCCATATATTTGGGAGCCCAGTGTACGTGATGTACAATACCCAAGAAACTACAAAACTAGATCCAAAATCTAGAAGGTGCTTGTTCTTGGGATATGCTGATGGAGTGAAGGGGTATCGCCTGTGGGATCCCACTGCCCACAAGGTTATAATCAGCATGGATGTTATCTTCACAGAAGATAAAAAGATCGAAGAAGAAAATAGCAGTTCAAAAGAAAGGTCAGAGATCGTAGCAGTACGGGTGGAAAAAGAGAATTCTTCTGAAGCAACACCAGAACACGAGGAAGAAGAACTTGCTGAGTCTGAAGAAGAACTTGGTAAAGGAAAGCGTGTAAGGACTACACCAGCCTGGCACAAAGATTATGATATGAGCTGCAATGTTGCATACTGTCTTTTAACTGAGGACGGGGAGCCATCAAATCTTCAGGAAGCAATGAGCAGTCCAAATGTATCTCAGTGGATGGAAGCAATGCAAGAAGAAATTGAAGCTCTACATAAGAATAAAACTTGGGAGCTTGTATCATTACCACCAGGAAGAAAAGCCATTGGAAACAAATGGGTATATAAGATCAAGCGAAATGGTGATGACCAAGTGGAACGGTATCGTGCTAGATTGGTGGTGAAAGGATATGCTCAGAAAGAATGCATCGACTTTAATGAAATCTTTTCACCTGTGGTTCGGCTCACAACAGTTCGGATGCTGTTGGCAATGTGTGCTACATTTGACTTACATCTAGAGCAGTTAGATGTGAAAACAGCTTTTCTTCATGGCGATCTTGAGGAAGAAATTTATATGCTCCAACCAGAAGGTTTTGAAGAAAAAGAAAAGGAGAACTTGGTTTGCAGGTTAAACAAATCTCTGTACGGTCTAAAGCAGGCGCCAAGATGTTGGTACAAGAGATTTGATTCCTTCATTATGAGTCTTGGATACAGCAGACTCCATGCAGACCCTTGCGCATATTTCAAGAGGTTTGGTGAAGGAGAGTTCATTACATTGCTGCTGTATGTAGACGACATGTTGATAGCAGGCCCCAACAATGATCGTATCAATGAATTGAAGGCACAGTTGGCTAGGGAGTTTGAGATGAAGGACTTGGGACCAGCAAACAAGATTCTAGGGATGCAAATTCACCGAGACAGAAATAATAGGAAGATTTGGCTTTCACAGAAGAATTATTTGAAGAAAATCTTGCGAAGGTTCAACATGCAAGATTGTAAGCCAGTCTCTACCCCACTTCCTATTAATTTCAAGTTATCCTCCAATATGTATCCTAGCAGTGAAGAAGGAAGGATGAAAATGTCTCGAGTACCATATGCATCAGCAGTGGGTAGCTTAATGTTCGCAATGATTTGTACACGACCTGACATTGCACAAGCAGTGGGAGTAGTAAGTCGGTACATGGCGAACCCTGGTAAAGAGCACTGGAATGCCGTTAAGAGGATCCTAAGATATATTAAGGGTACCTCGGATGTTGCATTATGTTATGGAGGATCAGACTTTGTTGTCAGAGGCTATGTTGATTCAGATTATGCAGGAGATTTGGATAAGAGCAAATCCACAACGGGATATGTGTTTGCACTTGCTAGCGGATCTGTAAGTTGGGTTTCAAAACTACAATCAATTGTAGCGACATCAACAATTGAAGCAGAATATATAGCAGCTACACAAGCTAGTAAAGAGGCAATGTGGTTGAAGATGGTGATGGAGGAACTCGGGCACAAACAAGAGACAATTTCTCTTTTTGTTACAGTCAGAGTGCCGTGCATCTTGCAAGGAATCCAGCCTTTCATTCAAAAACCAAGAATATTCGAGTCCAGTATCACTTCGTTCGTGAGAAAGTGGAAGAGGGCACGATAGATATGCAGAAGATTCATACAAAAGAAAACATAGCAGATTTTTTGACGAAAGCAGTCAGTACTGACAAGTTTATTTGGTGTCGATCCTCTTGTGGCCTGATGGAGACGTAAGCAACATGGAATGGCAAGGTAGAAAGAATGGTGTGAAGATCCGATTGATCCTCAATCAAATCTTCAAGTGGGAGATTGTTAAACACGTTTTTCTTGATGGCCGGTGTGAACAGTGATGGCGTGGACGGTGACGGCGTGGACGGTGAAGTTAGGCAACCGAAAGATTGGACAATGGTTTTGTCCAAGATTGTGAGCTCACCAACCTCCTCTCCATCCCTATAAAAGGAGAGCCATGGTGAATCAGTTCATCATCCCAAAAATTACAGAGAATAAGAAGAAGAAGAGAGGAAGAACGTAAGAGAGAGAGTGAGTGGGAAGAAGAAAGAAAAAAAAAACTTTTTCTTTTCATTTCGGGTATATTTCCTTACGGGTATTTGGGATCAGGTTGAGAGGGAATTATTTAGAGAGTTTGTTATTTTCTCCTTTTATAACGAGAGAATTATTATTGTTTTCTCCGTTATAATTGAGAGGTTGTAACTCCTATTATTTTCCTCGGAATAAATTCTTCTACCTTGTCCGTGGTTTTTCCCTTTTGGGGTTTTCCACGTTAAATCAGGTGTTCCATTTATTGCACTATTTCTCAAATTATTAGCTGCGACCCTGCTCTATCTGGTCCGATTTCTACAACAGTTTTGATATAATTTGTTGTCAAATAATTGATATAATTGATATAATCTGTCCTCAGTGTAACTTTAGAATCTTCTGATCATTAAAAACATTATCCCAACAACAATCCTGGTGAAGATAAGGTTAAGTAATGAGAAACAGTCGAATAGATGAAGGTAATAATACTTTGCTTGCAAGGTAAGTTCATGTTTGGATGGGCTATCTTTTTAACCTTAGAAGGTGAATAACGAATCTTTTCTTTTCACTTTTGTTTTATGGTTTTGACTCTATTTGTATAAAGACATAACCATAAATAGCATGGGCACTTACCACACGAATGCTTAACTTTAAAGACGGTGAACATTCCGTTTTTAAATAGCTAATATATGTATAGAGGTACTTACCACACGAATATTAAAAAAAAAGAGTAATTTCCAACTTATCTGAAATTATACACCATTGAGGGAAAGGAAATAAAGATAAATATTAAAAAGAGACAACAGGCTTTAATAATACACAATCACAATATATTTCAAACCACAAACAGAGACACATTATTCATTACATAAAAACAGACTTTGACATTTCAGTCACAGAATACTTCAAACCACAAGCAGAATCACACATTATTCAATACTTAAAACAAACTTTGAAGTAAACAAGAAAAAACAGACTTTGATGTTTTGATCACACCAGACTTCAAACACACAAGCAGATACACATTATTTTTTAGGTATTTTACACCAACTCTTGGTCTCTGACAAATCTCCTTATGAGATTAAAATAACCCAAGTCCAACACCAACATTGATGATCGGGTTAAGCTCTTTCACTGCGTAGAAGTAGAGATCATCAAAGCGGTTATTGGTCTGAGCCTTCCCACCAAACATCAGCATCCCTTTCTTTCCATTGATAGTCGCAGCCGTCGATGCACACCAGCCACGCGGTTCGGCTGGTGCCTCTCCTCCATCATCTTCCAGTTTCTTCCACTCCAGTGTTTCCGTGTCTAACGCGAAAGCTTTACCACACAACTTCCCAGGACCAACATGGGCCTGAGGGTCCATCTCGATCTCACCTCCAACTACAATGACATGTTTGCCAACAGCCGCAATGGCGAAAACGCTCCTTGGTGAAGGCTTCTCACCAGTAGTCTCGACTTTAGTCCACATGTTTCGATCCAGGTCAAAGCAATGGACATCATCACACTCGTCTCCGTAGAACCCGTAAAACACCCATACCTGTTTAATTCGAGTTTATTATGAGTTTCCAACTAATAAATGAATTATCAGTAACCATTTATATTCTAGTCTATTAATTATATAACTACTTGATATTAGATTCATTCATTCATTAGCAATACACTAAGTGCCGGTCCAACATTTTCAATTTTTTTAATATTCTAAGTTTAGTTAAAACTTTATGTCGTTGTTATTTATGTTAAAAATAATGTTTTATATAGAACTAAAATTATCGTTTAAAATTATGATGTCCTAAATAATCGGTTACTTTGCCTATATTCCAGACCGACCCATACAATACCTTCCCTTGAACCACAACAAGACCTGCTCCTCCTCTTTCTTTACAAGAATCACCCGGAGTTGGAAGCTGGACCCATTTCTCATCAGAAACGTTAAACGCGTTTAGCGTCTTGAGCCTCACAGTTTTGCTCACCCCACCAAACAAGTACACGTTCTCTGCATCCGAAGCCATAGAGTGGAAGCTACGAGCCTCGGGTCCTTCCTCGACCCCGGTCACAAGCTTCCACTCGTTTTTCACTGTGTCGTACGAGTAAAACCCGTTGTACTTTCGGGACGCATCACGGCCGCCAAAAACATAGAGTGTGGATCCAACTGCCACCATTGCGACGCCTAGGCAACTGAGTGTTGGAATGTCTCCGGTGGCCGGTGCGACTGACCAAGTGTGGGTGTTGAGGTCAAAGACGTAAAGGTCTTTGTCAACGGGGACATTGGATGTTAGTTCGCCGCCAAATGAGTATAACTTGTCTCCGACCACGGCTATGGCGTGCGAACTTCTCGGTCCTGGTCCCTTTCCTTTTTGCTCTACCTGATAATCAGTATAACATCTCGTCACCACAATAATCATTACCATATGATATCTCATATGTGATAAGTTACACAAAAACGAAAACCATCATGATGTAATTTGCTTATTTTATGAACTTTTCAAAAACAGTGAACACTACGTATTTTTAATATTATGTACTATTACTTAGCGCAATGCATAGCTTAGCTAATAGCTAGTAATCACTAGCCAATTTGGACTACATAATATATTTCTCCTATAAAAATTAAATAAAAGGAATTAATTATTTAGTTACCTTGATCCATTCGCCATGGAACGTTGGAGCAATAGCTTCATGCAACGTGGGAACAATGCCTGCAATATTCATTCTCGCAATATAGTGAAAGAAAAGTTCTTCTTTGTTTATCTGTGCTTGATCTCCTTTCCACCCAGTTCTATTATTTATAGGCTAAAAACCTACGTGTCAAAAGATTTATTTTTTTTAAAGATTTTTTTCTGAGCAATGTCATTCCCCCAATAGATATTTTAAGTTGCATGTCGACAAAAATATAGACTTTTAACGTTTTCAAAAACAATACAAGATTATATACTAAAATTTAACAACACAGCTGGTATAAGTACGGTTGTGACAAATGCCCGATATCCACTTTGATCCATTTCCAACTTGTATTTGTCTCGAAATAAAATATGTTAAGTAATTTTTCTATAGTAGATATGAGACCGCCATCTTATTGGGGTTGGAGGAAGACTTCTCGGTCTTGCTGGTGTTCTTGAGCTCTCAGATCTTTGTGAAACTCCTATGAACTAATGGGAATTAGGTTTGATTTCTCTTGAAAGAGATTGAGATTCGGCTTAAGTGTTTAATATGATGGACCCTAATTGTTCACCTACTAACATTAGTCACAAGTATTTCAAATTTAGATCATACAGTGTGATATGCTTTCGGGATATTTCATTTTGTATCACTAGGTATGTTCTTCTCGGAACCAACCGGATCTGCCAATAAAGCATATAAAAAAAACTGATGGGAATTTTGTTTGATACCAACATTCTCTGCCTTCAATATATATCCTTGTGTTTTGCTCTTACCAGTGGCGAAGGTATGCCTCTTAACTCTGTTTTGAATTTGTTTCTACTGCTTCATTAGTTACGTGTGCTTCGCTATCTAGAACAGTTTGATTCCTTAATGGAGCTAAGGGCATATGCGTTCAGGATTTATGGTTTTTCGAGTAAAGTCTTCGAAAATGTGAATACAAGTTATTAACAGTTAATTAGAGTATTTCTCAAGAACTTGGAAAATCCATGCCAAAGTTTTGAGAATCTCTTGATAATGATGGCCTAAGTCTCTTTTTTATTTGTTTTTGATCATTTGTCCAAAACTTATCACAATTCGCAGATAAATAATGGATAGTGAATGTTAAAAAATTTGACTGTTTTGTTATTATCTACTTCGTAAATGTCTACAGTATTTATAAATCACATTACTTATATTTGCATAATGATGTATCATTTACTAAATCTCACCAACAAAACCAGCTGTTACGCTGACAACCCCGTTACCTTGCGCTTGAACTCCTAGCCCTAAGACCAAAATTAATAGCATAGTTAGGACATCTCTTGTGGTATATCAAAATGAGAGAAACATCCAAAAATAAGGGAAACATCTATTCAATAGTACATTAACTTAAGAAAAAATAATAATACTAATAGTATTACATCATATTTTTAGGGAACATCATTCGTAAACTCATTTTTGATGCTGAATTGCATAATAATCTATATTTTTTTATAAAACGTTATTTTATATATAAACAAAATATTTACACAAAATATTATTTTTAATTTTTTTGTCTAATATATATACATACTTACTAAAATTCTTATAACTTATCGTTTAATAATGGTATAATAAATAATAAACAGCCACACTAAAATACATAATTAATAAAAAATTAAAAACACGTACAAACCTAACACAACATAAAACATGCTAACATGCTTTGATTTATTATATTTTAGGAAATATATAGTAATAGTACTGTTTAAATAAAATTCTACTATTGTATTGTATGTGGGTTACGTAATTTTCTTAATGCAATAATGGTTTATTTTAATAAAGTTAGATTTTAGTTTAAAATTTTAAGCTAAGTGAATATAATTTTAAATTCTAACAAAAAGTGTTGTTATAAATATACAAGGCCATCCTCATTGGTAACAAATTCAAGAGTTTCTTAATAATAAAATAATCAGATAAATATTAAAAGTATGAAAGAGAGAATAAGACCATGATTAACCCGAATTTCTTAGGTGGAATTTTTAATTTTGATTTTTTATATATATATATATTGACTAAGAGATATTTCTTATGTCTTTTATTTAAAAAACGATACTTAATTATTTTAATTAAAAGTTAGGAAACGTCTCTTAAAAAAAATAAAACCTTATCGTAAAAAATTTGAGTTAATCATGCTCTAAGTTAGGGAGAAGCGTCCCTCTGAAGGGATCCTGGCACATTTGTAAGAAGCTACTTTTGACTTTCTTTTTCTTTACTTTTCGATTAATAAACGTCTCATATGTCTTTTATTTAAGAGACATATCATCGATTTTATTAATTAAAAGTTAAGATTTGTTTAAAAAAAAAACTAAGAACCTTATCGTAAAAAATTTGAGTTAATCATGCTCTAAGTTAGGGAGAAGCGTCCCTCTGAAGGGATCCTGGCACATTTGTAAGAAGCTACTTTTACATTTGTTATCTTTTGATTGGTCAAATCTTTTCTTATTATAGTTTTAATTATTATATCAATATTGTAGCTGTGAGAGACGATGGAATGGATTTTTATTGTTGCTGATGCCCTAAGAAATTGAGAAATGAATATATTAAAGATGAAAGAAGAAATGAAGAAAACCATTAGAACATTCACAAACTGATTTTGAATTTGCATCATATTGAAGAGAAAAATGATGCAAATTATTGGAGATGGTCTTAACATACTTTTTATGTTTGAAATCAGCTTTCAATAGTACAGTCTTAAACATATGTAGGTAACACGTCCAATTCCTAGGATGATCAACTTTTATGTTTATCAGCGTCTCTTGTAATGAGGTTGTTAACTTAATTTGACTCTTTTTTTTTTTTTTAATTTTTTTTGTTAAGAGACGGCTCTTAAGACTCTTATTTAAGAGACGTCTCTTAGGTTTTCTTAGTTAAAAGTTAAGAAACGTATTTTAGAAAAGTTAAGTACCTCTGCTAATAGACCCCCAATAAACCTGCTCCACTTGCTCCCACACATCCCGTGAATGGCCGGTATCAGTCATATCTGTGATTGTCGTCTCTCTCTTCCCCTGATTATTTCAATCTTTTTCTGTTTCCTTCTTTTTTCTATACCAGTCTTCACTTTAAAAACACAACATGTTTATAATTTATTTTTATTTGTTGCAAAGATTTCTTTCTTTCTAATCAGTGTTCCTTTTAAACACAAAAGAAATCGTCAAAATAAACTTTATATGCGTTATAATATCTTTCATATTATTGTTTCTTAGTATTTTTTTTTTGTTTAACCTTGGGGGTATCCCAGCTTGGCCGGACTAATCTCCAAAGGAGTGGTGCGCCCCGCGGATGAAACCTCACTCCGGGTATTCAAATGGGCGTAAGATAGCCCATATCCGCGTACCCGGGGATTCGAATCCAGGTGGCCGTACCTACAGCTGCAGGCCGTTCACCGCCTGTACTAACTCGTCTAAGGTAGACATTCTTATGTATATTATGGACATAAGAATGTCTACCTTAGACGGAGGACGGATTTTAATTCTCTACTAAATAGATTCGAACTATGGTTTTGAACCTTCATATTGGTTGAACAGTTGAGTGTTCAAAGACTATGTAAATATTTTCTACAAGTTATGAAAAAATCAGACTTAATATAGCAAAATTAAAACAATATGTGATTACTCTTAATTCTTATGTTTCCCGTACCTATTACACCTACAGACACGGTCTCAAGGAAAGTCAGATTATATATTCATTTTAGCTCTTAACTTTTAAATATATAGAAATTAGTTAGTTCCAAATCATTAATATATTATCGGACTTTCATATTTAAATGTTTTAAATTTCGGAAATTTTGGCCATGCATATCTATTAGATTTAGTTACTTACTTTAAGCTAATTTACTGTATCTATTTTTTGACGAGATCAGCCTATAATTAAATTTATTAACAAATGAATTATATATGGGAATTAGAAATAAAATGAAAATAACCATTTGTAAAATCAAAATTATTTAATTTTCCATGATAACATACATAAATTTACTTTAATAGTAAGGAAATTACTTTAATTAATTTTTGTTTTTAATCTTTTTTGTTGACGACAAAGTCTCCTGAAACCACCGATGAATGAAAGTAAAAAAAAAGGTATTACACGATTCTCGTTTATTAGCCTCTTCAATTTATGGGTCCATCTACAGTTCCAAAGATAAATAGATGTGGTCACCTAGTACGGCAAGTTAAAAGTATTAGAACATGTTTAAAGGCGTGCCTTGCCTGCGTTGCTTAATTTAATTAATCAAAAAAAAAAACACGAAGTAAAGCGAGGACACACCTTTTAGAGCTTCTTAGCGTGGGGTCCACTGTTTTCTTAATAACTTAACTCTTAAAGTTCTTCTGCAAGAGTCAGTTCTTAAGAAATTCTTGCACTGTTCGCGAGCTCCACTGACATGTGGCGGCTCGCAATTGGTTTTTTTTTTTTTTTTTAAAAACAGACCAAAAAAAACTTAAGGGATGCTGATGCTCTTACTTAAGCTACTGAAGAGCCGTGTCTTATGAGGACGTGTCAAAAGAGGAGTGGCCAGAGAAAAGATGGAGTCTTCTTTCTTTCATTTTTTCTCTTTCTGTTCGGTTTTTATTTCAATGTTTTAATATAGTAAAGGCTGATTTTTCTTTTGTGGAGTCAAGCATCTCTGAAATTGCATGAAAACTTTCCTTTATGTTATTCAATGGTTGTTAGTGATAATCTGATGATTATGATAATGATAATATTAAAAATTCTTGATTGGATTCAACTTCTAACTTTTTTTCAGTTTTCGCTTTTACAAAAGCCTATTTGCATTTAAATAAGAAAAATGTGAGACCAAATCTAAACTCCACACGTGTTTTGTCATTTGGATGTTTTTGTTAGCAAAATTATTAATATTTTAGTAATTTTTATTTCAATGTTTTAATTTTTCTATTTTAAAATCTATGTTTAAAATGTTATGTTTCACTTTATTTTAATTGAAAATTAAAATTTTAATGTTTACATTTAAATATATTATTTTTTTATTGTTAAGAACCTTAACTAAAAACTACCAATAAATCACTAATTATTGAGGATATCTTAACAATGTCTCTTAGCTTCATGATAATACTTAAAAATTAATTATGGCCCACTTAAGAAACTCTAAAGAGTTTTACCAATAAATATGCTCTTAATCATCTTCGATTCGAAACTGATCTCTCAGATTACTCATCTGTGTGACCAAGCGTTATAAATATCTAATTCATACATATGATAATTGGGTTTACTTGTCTTGCAGTGTTGGTTCTACATTTTCATTTTTTTTTTAATGTGGTAAGTTCATTTAAAATTTTATGTCTTTGTTATTTATATTTTCTTATAATATCTCTTATATAACTTAAATTATCAATTAAAATCATGATGTCATAAACGGTCGCTTACATCGCTTATGTTCTAGACCGGCCTGCCCCGGTTCTTTAGAGATTAGTCTGCGCACGGCATGGGACGTCAAACCCAGAGTGCATGGACATTGGACAATGATAAAACTATTAAAGCACTTTCACAGTCGGTTAAATCTTTTGTGAAGTGTCGCATAGTCAAATAATGTTTTATTTTTGCTGTATTACGTCTGACATTTTCAAATCTTAGAGACCATCAACGTGGAGTGGTTGCATATTATGACTATGTGATGTTTGCTCCCAAAACAATATGAGAAACCCGTAAGAGAAATGCACAATATAAAAGCTCTCTCGTTTATAACTCTGAGAGCGATCTTGTTGAGAGAGGCTATCTATGATATTTCATGTCTTGTATAATCTCCCATGACTTAAATATGGATCTGTTAACAGATGAAAGGAAGAGAAAGAGTGATTATCGAATGGGGCCAAAACATTACTCGTGCTCTCATTTCGATCTCTCTATTCAACTTAACTGCAAAACACACTGCTTTGATGACGATAACAGACGAGCTACGTGTTTCTCTGTAAGCCTGAGAAAATTTTCAGTAATTCTTTCAATGATTATTGTTTCAGTACATTACATGAGTCATGGAATGGCGTATTCACACAAACTCAATCATTACATGCGTGAATTATGCTCAAGGCCGGCCTGAGTTTCAGAAAGCAGCAAGCTAGAGAGAAAAGTAAGTCGCTTTATTAATTTATTAAAAAAGGTAAAAAAAACAGAATTGCATGTTCAAGAATCAAAGTTTTCATCTCTCTAAAGATAAGCCTTTTTTGTAACACGTAAGCAAACTATTTGATCAATACAAAAAAACAAACTACCCCATTTGATAAATCATAGACAAATAGAGCATTTTTGTAATTTAAATATTGGCATGTACGGCTAGATACAAATGGTTGATACCGAACTTGTATTTGGTGTTTGACTTAATTCCGTTTGAAAAAACAAGTATTTGTTACTATTAAATTGAATAACAAATAAACAAATTTATTACTCGCAAATATAAATTAATTATTAAATTTATTTTTATTTTTAATTACTTAGTTTGTTACTTGACTTGTTATCTATTACTTTTTCAGTTACTTGTTATATATTATCTGGTTTATTAAATAATTAATATATATTTCATTAGTTAACTAAATTTATGCATCTTATGTGTGACCACAGTTACTCGTTACTTGCCTCAAGTTCCATAATCTTTAAAGTCGAATATTTGTTCTCACCAAGCCATGTATGAAGTAGTCTATTTAAATACTTGTAAATACATGACAAATATAAAATAATAAAATAAAATTAATTATTTGGTGTTGTTTGGTTTATTACTCGTTTTTGTTAGTAAATAAAGATATATTTTTCCTAAATCATAGTTTATATTTCAGTTTTATAAGTGAATCAACCATAACTAATATATTAATATAATTATCTTGAAAGTTTTACTTTTTAATATAATTTATTTAAAATACAGAAAAAACAATAACATACAAAAAACAGTTACATATTATTTATATACATTAAATTTATTTACCTTTAAATTTCAGTGAATTATCAAATACTAAGTTACTAATAATTATCAAGTAGTTTACAAATAACTTACAAAATAACAAATAATAAAACAAGTCAAATATTTGTAAGTTCATCAATCTTTTGTAAGTATTTGAAACTGTAAATATTTTTTTAAAGCAAACTAAATACAAATCTAAAATTTGATATTCATATAAACTAAATCAAATATTAAGTATAGCAAAATATTAAGTTTTCGGTTTGTGCGGACCCCATATCGATGTCTTCTTCATTCGACATCTTTTAAATACGTGGGAAACACAAACAGTAACCAATAATAAATAAAATATTAAACGCGTTAGTAAATGTTACGTCTTTAATAGTTTGTGATATACTTTATGGATCAATTAATGTAATGGTACGAATGGAACATTTTCATACCCTATTTTGACCTTCTTCTTTTTTTTGCCATCAAGCTAATATTTTGATCGTAGTGCGATAAGTTATTTCCCATGAGTTTTAAACACTAACAATGTTAAGATATAAAAACTTCCAACATATAAGATCGATTAACGATAAATGACCCATCTATTTATATAAACTTTCAATGTGGAAAGTTGTTCCTAATATGCTCATTTGAAATGAAGATTCTTTCACTATTAATTTTGGAATGTTCAGAGAATGATTGTTGAGACAATTTTGAATTGGATCAATTATATATCATACTGGATTACGTGAATCAAGATTTAATACTATCAATTGATGAAAAATAGAGTGGTTTATTTATATTCATATATTACTTAAATTCCTTTTTAAAATTCTAATGTAAGATATACTTATTTACTAATCATACAATTCTCATGTAATTTTTTCCATGCTTTGTCTTCATTCATATGGTGAATCACTATCAATTAGATTACTTATTTTTTATTGCTCTAGTTCAAATATGTTTAATTTTGGAGTTATTTTGTTGGACAATTAACAAAAAAGATAGTTTTTTGCTGGACAAGTGAGAAAAAGATAGTTCTAACATAGGGGTTAAATCAATTTTAAAATTAACTACCATAGTTTTAATTTTACCCGTAATATTTGTCACATTAACAAATACTATATATTACAAGCATATATTCTAGAATTTATAGCGATTTAAACTTCCAACTATTTTCTAATCGTATGGAAATTTTTTAATTTAATTTTATATTTTTAAATTTTAACTATTAAATCGTTAATACAGTTAATCCTCCATTAATAAAGTCTTCTTTTACGAACGAAGATCCATTAAATTGGAACACAATGTTTCATATAATCGCAGAAACGACATGAAAAGCTTACAATCAACATAAATTTTACTGATTTAAACACTCAACTATTTTTAAATCGGATGGAAAACTTCTAGCTAAAACTTTATGTTTTTAAACCTTAAACTATTAAATTTTTAATGTTTTTAACCCTCTATAAACAAAGTCATCTTTTCTGAACGTGGACCTATTATATTGAAGCGCATCATTTCATTCAATCACATAAACAGTACGAGATGCTTAAACTTCTCTTTATCAATGGATAGGAACAATCATGATTCATCCCCAAATATATAAATGGTTCTTCTTCTTTTTCAACAACCATCAATGATTATATAAGTAAAAAATTATATTGTTTCTAATCTTAATTTTTTCTCTCATGTTTAACTTTTTGATAAATTCTAGGTAGGTAAATTTTTTGAGTGTGAAGAGTGGATAATCTAGGTTACTTAATATTTTAAAATTCACCTTTTGATAAATAAATGAGCATAATAGAAAGAGTTAATTAGGCCTGGGCATCCGGGTCCTCGGGTCGGGTTCGGGTCGGGTCCTGTCGGGTCCGGGTCTTTCGGGTTCTGAAAATTTAGACCCATATAGGTACTTGTAATTTTTCGGGTCGGTTCCGGGTTCGGGTCGGGTCCTGTCGGGTCCGGGTCTTTCGGGTCCTGAAAATTTAGACCCATATAGGTACTTGTAATTTTTCGGGTCGGGTCCGGGTCTTTCGGGTCCTGAAAACATAAATCATTTTAAACTCTAAATTTTATAGTTTAAAGCTTCATATTACTTAAAAATGTTTCAAAATAATAATAAATATTGTTAACAAAAGAAATTTCAACTAAATAAAATATAATATATATATATATATAAAAAACATAACACAAAAAATCATAGTTTTAATATACATGTTTGAGAAAGCAGCAAGCTAGAGAGAAAAGTAGGTCGCTTTATTATTAATTTATTAAAAAGGTAAAAAAAACAGAATTGCATGTTCAAGAATCAAAGTTTTCATCTCTCTAAAGATAAGCCTTTTTTGTAACACGTAAGCAAACTATTTGATCAATACAAAAAAAACTAACTACCCCATTTGATAAATCATAGACAAATAGAGCATTTTTGTAATTTAAATATTGGCATGTACGGCTAGATACAAATGGTTGATACCGAACTTGTATTTGGTGTTTGACTTAATTCCGTTTGAAAAAACAAGTATTTGTTACTATTAAATTGAATAACAAATAAACAAATTTATTACTCGCAAATATAAATTAATTATTAAATTTATTTTTATTTTTAATTACTTAGTTTGTTACTTGACTTGTTATCTATTACTTTTTCAGTTACTTGTTATATATTATCTGGTTTATTAAATAATTAATATATATTTCATTAGTTAACTAAATTTATGCATCTTATGTGTGACCACAGTTACTCGTTACTTGCCTCAAGTTCCATAATCTTTAAAGTCGAATATTTGTTCTCACCAAGCCATGTATGAAGTAGTCTATTTAAACTACTTGTAAATACATGACAAATATAAAATAATAAAATAAAATTAATTATTTGGTGTTGTTTGGTTTATTACTCATTTTTGTTAGTAAACAAAGATATATTTTTCCTAAATCGTAGTTTATATTTCAGTTTTTATAAGTGAATCAATCATAAGTAATATATTAATATAATTATCTTGATTTATTTTTATTTTTAATATAATTTATTTAAAATACAGAAAAACAATAACATAGAAAGAACAATTACATATTATTTATATACAATAAATTTATTTATCTTTAAATTTTTATTAATTATCAAATAAGTTACTAATAATTATCAAGCAATTTACAATTAATTTACAAAATAACAAATAATAAAATAAGTCAAATAATTTATATGTTCATTAATTTCTTGTAAGTACTTGAAATTAGAAATACTCATTTTGAGCAAACTAAATACAAATCTAAAATTTGATATTCGTACAAACTAAATCAAGTATTAAGTATAGCAAATATCAAGTATTCGGTTTATGCCGACCCCAAGTTGATGTCTTCTTCATTCGACATCTTTTAAATACGTGGGAAACACAAACAGTAACCAATAATAAATAAAATATTAAACGCGTTAGTAAATGTTACGTCTTTAATAGTTTGTGATATACTTTATGGATCAATTAATGTAATGGTACGAATGGAACATTTTCATACCCTATTTTGACCTTCTTCTTTTTTTTGCCATCAAGCTAATATTTTGATCGTAGTGCGATAAGTTATTTCCCATGAGTTTTAAACACTAACAATGTTAAGATATAAAAACTTCCAACATATAAGATCGATTAACGATAAATGACCCATCTATTTATATAAACTTTCAATGTGGAAAGTTGTTCCTAATATGCTCATTTGAAATGAAGATTCTTTCACTATTAATTTTGGAATGTTCAGAGAATGATTGTTGAGACAATTTTGAATTGGATCAATTATATATCATACTGGATTACGTGAATCAAGATTTAATACTATCAATTGATGAAAAATAGAGTGGTTTATTTATATTCATATATTACTTAAATTCCTTTTTAAAATTCTAATGTAAGATATACTTATTTACTAATCATACAATTCTCATGTAATTTTTTCCATGCTTTGTCTTCATTCATATGGTGAATCACTATCAATTAGATTACTTATTTTTTATTGCTCTAGTTCAAATATGTTTAATTTTGGAGTTATTTTGTTGGACAATTAACAAAAAAGATAGTTTTTTGCTGGACAAGTGAGAAAAAGATAGTTCTAACATAGGGGTTAAATCAATTTTAAAATTAACTACCATAGTTTTAATTTTACCCGTAATATTTGTCACATTAACAAATACTATATATTACAAGCATATATTCTAGAATTTATAGCGATTTAAACTTCCAACTATTTTCTAATCGTATGGAAATTTTTTAATTTAATTTTATATTTTTAATTTTAACTATTAAATCGTTAATACAGTTAATCCTCCATTAATAAAGTCTTCTTTTACGAACGAAGATCCATTAAATTGGAACACAATGTTTCATATAATGACAGAAACGACATGAGATGCTTACAATCAACATAAATTTTAGTGATTTAAACATTCAACTATTTTTAAATCGGATGGAAAATCTCTAACTAAAACTTTATGTTTTTAAACCTTCAACTATTAAACTTTTAATGTCTTTAAACCTCTGTAAACAAAGTCATCTTTTCTGAACGGGGACCTATTATATTGATGCGCATCATTTCATTCAATCACATAAACGGTACGAGATGTTTAAGCTTCTCTTTATCAATGGGTAGAAACAATCACGATTCATCCCCAAATATATAAAGGGTTCTTCTTGTTTTTCAACAGTCATCGATGATTATATAAGTCAAAAATTATATTGTTTCTAATCTTCTTTCTCTCATGTTTAGGTAAATTTTCGAGTGGAAAGAGATGGATAACATAGGTTACTTAATATTTTAAAATTCATCTTTTTGATAAATAAATGAACATGATAGAAATAGTTAATATTAGAATCAACAGAGTTTTCTGACTTATTTCATTTTCGATGGTTCTTGAAAAAAAAACTTTTTTTGGGTTGACTGTGTTAACGAATGATTGTGTTAACGAATGACTAACGGTAATTTAATAGTAGAGAATTTAAATACATAAAATTTTAGTTAAATTTTTTTCATACGATTTATAAATAGTTAGAGGTTTAAATTATTAAAAAACACTATATTCTATGCAACTGGATCAACTAAGAAACTGTAAAATAAAAATATAGAAACCCTCTACCCCAAATATATTCAGCCCACTGAAGCCCAGTAATATCGATTCTAAACATCATCCAAGAGCTTGATCACAAAAAAACATCATCAGGAGCTATTCCCAACCACATACACACAGAACAGCCAAAGCACGACTCTGTTTAACTCATTATCTTCCTACTCCTGGCTCTATCAAATGGCTCTAAACACACCACTTCACCGTACATCACCTAAACCATCTCCAGTTCTCACGAAACCATGCTATTAAACATCTCTTCCTCTCCAATCTCTCATCGAAACACCCACTTCCTCTCAACTTTCAACACTCCCACATCATATCTCCCTCTTCAATCCAATACCCATCTCTCAAAATCTCACCTTTACTCCAACAACCTCTCTGCTTTACAGAAACAGAGCATCAAAAACAGAGCATTCTTCAGACACAAGAGATGCCTAGATGTCAGGCCAAGAGCTCTCTCCGGAGTTGATCTAGGCAGCTTCGAGTCCGTTCTTGAAGCGACAGCTGTCCTCACAGCTATCGTCGTCGTCCACGAGTCCGGCCACTTCCTAGCCGCTACTCTCCAAGGGATCCACGTGAGTAAGTTTGCAATAGGGTTTGGTCCTATTCTAGCTAAGTTCGACTTCAAGAACGTAGAGTACTCTCTTAGGGCTTTCCCTTTAGGTGGGTTCGTTGGTTTCCCTGATAATGATCCGGACAGTAAGATCCCTATCGATGACAAGAATCTTCTCAAGAACAGACCGGTTTTAGATAGATCGATTGTAGTTTCAGCTGGAATCATCGCCAATGTGATCTTTGCTTATGTCATAATCTTTTTACAAGTGGTATCAGTTGGTTTGCCTGTTCAAGAAGCGTTCCCTGGTGTTCTTGTTCCCCAAGTTAAAACCCTTTCTGCTGCTTCCCGTGACGGGTTGCTTGCTGGTGACGTAATCTTAGCTGTTGATGGTACTGAACTGTTTAGAACTGGACCTGACGCTGTCACTAAGGTTGTTGACATTGTTAAAAGAAACCCTAAGAGTGATGTCTTGTTTAGAGTCAAAAGAGGGAATCAAGATTTCGATTTTCGGGTCACGCCTGATAAGAACTATGATGGGACAGGGAAGATCGGTGTTCAGTTATCTCCAAATGTTAAAATCACTAAAGTGAGACCAAGGAACGTCCCTGAAACGTTTAGGTTCGCTGGTAAGTGTTAGTTACAAAAACGTGTTCTTCATGGTGGACGGTGTGGATGGCGTGGACGGCGTGGACGGTGGCCGTAATCAACAAAAGGAGCACAATTTTCTTGTCAACAATTGTGGCTTTCACACCTCAAGCTTCTCCTATAAATACCCAAGGTAAGGTGAAGAGAAATCCATCCCAAAATCACAAAGTAAAGAGGGAGCAAGAGAAGAAGAGAAGAAGAAGAAAGCTCGTGAGAGAAAGAGAAAAAAAAAGAAAAAGAATTTTTTTTTTTTTTTTCTTTAAGAAATTATTATTAATTTCTTGAGTGTATTTGGGATCGGGGTGTGTTGAAAGCTTGTAAAAATTTCCCGGTGATAATAAAAGGATCGGTAGCAGGTCCCGGAGACGTAGGCAAAGTTGGCCGAACTCCGTTAACAATTTTGTGTGTTTTCTTCCCGCTCCCGCAAATTCTGATTTTTTCCGCAAGGAAATTTGACCCGTATTTCCTAACAACTGGTATCAGAGCTACAGTGGGTTACTATTTAAAATAGTGGGTTACTGTTCACAATAGTGATTTTGTGAATAGTGGGTTACTGTTCACGAGAATAGTGATTTCGTGAATAGTGAATTTTGTCGGTAACATCGGTTCATCGACGGAGGTGTTTTAAACACGGTGGTTTCAGAAACGATGGGAGGCGAAGACGGTTCAGCACACGGTATCGGGAAATTTGATGGTACAGACTATGCATTTTGGAGAATGCAAATTGAAGATTATCTGTCGGACGAAAGCTTCATCAACCACTGAGCAAGAAGCCTGAGAAGATGGATCAGGCTGAGTGGGAGCTCCTTGACAGACAAGTTCTAGGTGTTATAAGGCTAACACTGTCGAAGAACGTTGCTCACAACGTTGCGAAGGAGAAGACCACGGAAGGGCTCATGAAAGTTCTCTCGGATATGTATGAGAAACCTTCAGCAAATAATAAGGTATTTCTCATGAAGAAGCTTTTTCATTTGAAGATGGAAGAAGGTGGCCTGGTTGCCGCACATGTGAACGAGTTCAACACGATTGTCAACCAACTGTCATCCGTTGAAATCGAGTTTGATGATGAAGTGCGCGCATTGATCCTGTTGGCATCTCTGCCAAATAGTTGGGAGCCAATGCGGGCAGCGGTTAGTAATTCTGTGGGTACTCAAAAGCTCAAATTCAATGATGTTAGAGATCGTATCCTTGCCGAGGAAGTTCGAAGGATAGACTCTGGGGAAGCATCAACGAGCTCTGCTTTCAACGTGGAAAACAGAGGGAGAAACCCAGATAGAAGTAACCGGAGTTATGGCAGATCGAAGTCAAGGAGTGGACGGGGTCAGTCCAAATTCAGACAGCATGCAGAGTGCTGGAATTGTGGAAAGACAGGCCACATTAAGAAGAATTGCCGGGCACCACCGAAGAAGGAAGACAACACTAGAGGCGGAGCCAATGCAGTGACACGTGAAATCGCTGACGCATTGGTAGTGTCTGTTGATTCCCCGAGAAAAAGTGAAGCTCGTGATGCAGCTGGAAATAACACCAAAGCGTCAATCTCCTATGTCGATAGCCCAATAGATTCATGGGTGCTTGACTCAGGAGCGTCATTTCACACCACACCGCACCACAACATTATGGAGAATTATGTTGTTGGAAATTACGGAAAGGTATATCTCGCTGATGGATTACCTTTGGACATAGTTGGTATTGGAGATATCAATTTGAAGATGTCAGATGGACGGGTGTGGAAGATTACGAAGGTCAGACATGTGCCAAAGTTGATGAGAAATCTAATCTCGGTAGGTCAACTTGATTACACGGGGCACGATGTCAACTTTGGTGGTGGAGCCTGGAGAGTCAAGAAAGGTTCCATGGCGGTTGCTAGAGGTCATAAAAGAGGCACTCTCTATATGACGACGAGCTATCAAGACACTGTTGCTGTTGTCGAGGATGCCAAACAAACCAAGTTGTGGCATTGCAGATTAGGGCACATGAGTGAGAAGGGGATGAAACTCATGGTGGCAAATGGTGCTCTTCCAGATCTGAAGACGGTGGATCATCAGATGTGCGAAAGTTGTGTCCTTGGAAAGCAGAAACGAGTTAGTTTCTTGAAAGGAGGAAGAGAGCCAAAGTCTGAGAAGTTAGAGTTGGTGCACACTGACGTGTGGGGACCCGCTCCTATTGCATCGCTGGGAGGTTCGTACTATTATGTGACCTTTATTGATGACTCCACAAGAAAGGTGTGGGTCTACTTCATGAAGAACAAATATGAAGTGTTCTCGGTTTTTCAAGAGATGGAAAACCATGGTTGAGGTTGAGACAAATCTCAAGTTGAAGTGTCTAAGGTCTGATAATGGTGGTGAGTATATCAGCGGCGAATTCAAAAGATACTGCACTGATAACGGAATCAAGATGGAGAAGACTATTCCTGGAACGCCTCAACAAAATGGAATAGCGGAAAGGATGAACCGAACCTTGAACGAGCGTGCAAGGAGCATAAGATTGCATTGTGGATTGCCAAAGACGTTTTGGGCAGATGCAATCAATACTGCAGCCTACTTAATCAACAGAGGACCGTCTGTGCCATTGGGATTTAAGATCCCTGAAGAAGCTTGGAGTGGAAAGAAAGTAAACCTTTCTTATCTAAAGGTGTTTGGATGCTTAGCTTATGTTCACATTGACGATGCTGCAAGAAGTAAACTTGACTCGAAGTCTAAGAAGTGTTACTTCATCGGTTATGGTGACACGGAGTTTGGTTACCGGTTTTGGGATGATGAAAATCGGAAGATCATCCGCAGCAAGAATGTTGTGTTCAACGAAGAAGCGTTGTACAAGGATAAGCTAAGAGAAGGCTCGGAGAGGAAAGAGCCTGGAGCTGTTGACTTAGATGATATCCTGACACCAGGGTTGCCACAGGATACCCCAACAGCAGAAGAAGAAATCTCTCAAGACGAGAGTGGTGAGGCTGAAGAGAGTGATGATTCTGAAGTGGTCCCATATTGATATCTCTTGATTTTGATGAGTTTTAGATTCATATTTTAGTTTAATATTATCATTCTAGGTTGCATTTAGGTCTTTATATTGCATTTTCATACATAATTGCATTTGACAAGGTTTGGAGTGCACAATTGGAAGTTTAGGGCAAAAATCGAAGGTTAAACTGCACTTTATTGTCCACAAGTAAACTTTCAAGAACAAGATGATGGAATGCTTTAAAATGAGAACTTAAACCTTAGAGTAACAACAAAAGCATTCAACTCAATATCCATCAAAGTAGTTTTAAAGTGCACCAATGATCTCTTCTATAAAAGAGTTAGCCATACTCATCACTCATGCAATGCCTTAGAGCTAAACTTTCAATGTAATAGCAAGAAACCAATGCAACTCAACTCTTTAACATTCATTAAAGTGTTTAGTGAACTCTCTCAATCAACTTAAATCACAAACCAAAGGGTTAGGTGCAAAGAGGCTAAGATGACTTTTAAAGGGGAGTTTGCTCAATTTTCTTAAGGTTTTTAACTCATGAAAAGGGATGCATAAGCTATTGCAAAAGTAAGAAGAAGAAGAACAATTCATGCATACAAGTATTCACTTCCATGTTCTACCCTTCCCAAGTTATGTATCTACAATCCCAAACCAAAAATATCAAACTCAAAACACTTCTCTCACCCCAAATTCACTCTTTTTCACCAATTTACTACTTAGGAAGCTCTCTTTTCTTTTCATCCTCTCAATTCTTTTATTTTCTTTTCTAGAGGATGTCATTTTTTTTATCTCATGTTTCCTAAGTTTCTCTTTTATTTCTCATTCACCCTTTTATTTACTCTTTTCTATTGGGTTTCCTTTCACTCTTCCATTGTTTTCACTCTTTTATTTTCTTTCCTCTCATCACATAATCTCACTCAAAAACAATCCCATCAAACCCCATCCTAACTAATAAAAGTACTTGGCATATGGAGGCTATTACTTGTCGTTCCTCTGTCATTCAAAATTTTGCACTAGAATACATCATAAACAAGAGGCCTCACTCATCAAACAATCAAGGGGCAAAGAAAAAGGGTTAGGGTTCAAGGTGAGGTACCATTTAGTGATGCAAATGGCCATTCAAGCTTGTAAGAAGGTCTAAAAGTGGATAAGCAAACTTGAATGTTTTGTTGTTACCAAGAGTGAGCAATTCAAGCTTCAAGAGAGAGTAATTAGATGTTCATTTAAGTTCAAGTTCAAGTTCATAGAGTTGAGCTACAAGGAAGACATGCATCTACAAATGAGTTCAACTTTCAAGCAATGAGATCCAAGCATGGTTCTTCCTTAACTTCATGTTCATATAAATGCAATAAACAACTCCAAAGATGGACATTCAATCAAACTCATAAGTTGTTACTTACCAATCAAACTTCATTAAGACTCTCAATGCATATGCAATGCAACCTAAATGATTCTAGACTCAATCCTAAAGATGTAAATGAAACAAAATATGAATCTAAATGCTTGTTTTTGTTGTTTTCGAAAATTTTCAAATTTTTAGGTTTTTTCTATGCAAATAAATATGAACGATGCAATGCATGAGATGCATGACAAGTAAACAAAACAGAAAACAAGGTGAGATAGTAGACTCTCCCCCAAACTTACTTCACACAGTCTCTTGTGTGAGAGTAAATTTTTAGGAGAGGTGAAAGGGAAAATAAAACATGATGAGCTAAGTATTGACAAGGGAAAAATGCACTTACTTGGAGTTGGCTTTGATGAAAGGAGGGAATTGGGAGGGAGAGAGCTTGCTGTGACCTCGGCCATTTTGTCTTCACCTCTTTGAAAGATTTAGAACTCCCCCAAACTTGCTCCTAAACTTATTCAAACACATTAAAACAAAATAAAAAAGAAATAGAAATATATACAAAGGATAGACATGGGAATGCCTCCCAAGCGCGCTTGTTTTAAGTCTCTAGCTTGACTTTGTGCGCTTGCTAGTCATAGGAATCAAAAGGTTGAGCCAATGCACCTTTGGTCCTTCTCCTGCAAACACAAGAATCAAAGTGTGCAAAGGAGCACACTACTGTCCATAGGAAATAGACAGATTTTTCATCAAAGAGCATTACTAAAGATATAGCATGGATTAACACATGCTCCTTGAGGTTCAGATGATCATGAGAATCAAATGCATTTGATGGAAACACAAAGTCGACTACAGGTTCAAACGAGGTTCTCACAAAGTAATCTACTTCATCACCATCAATCAAATAAAGCACAATGTTCTTATTCTCATGATTATTTTTGATAAAGGGGTTTTCTATCTCAAGCAAGAGCTTATCCACATCAAGTTCATCCCCTAAATTAGCTAGTTCAAGAAAAGGTCTAGATTCATCAAGCATCAAAAGGTCAGTTTCGAGATCAATTGAAGCACAAAGATAGTTCTTGTCAAAACAAACTTCAAGGTGATCCCTAGCGATCTTTTCTACTCTCAAGTCATCTAGTTTTCTAGTTTCACATATCAGATCAAGACATTCATTGATGAGCACATGAGAATTCAGATCAGAGGCAATATCTTCAACACAAGGCAAGCCACAATCCTCAAAATCATGAATTTCAGAGGTAGAATTACGTATACCTTCTATATGGGTTGGTGGAACCCAATCTATTACCTCCTCGAGATCATGAGCAATCCGTATCTCTTTGTATGTGAGCTCTCTTCCTTCTAGCATTGCCCGATGTTGCATAAGATTTATCCTAAACAACGCTGCCATGTTACTCCTTGTTGACGTTGGGCTCTCTTTACAAAGCTCATCTACCTTCACACTTTGTTCTGGTGTGAGTACACTTTCATCAAAGGGTGGCTCCACATATGGCTCATCATCTTCAATGTCATCCTCAAATGTTTCTTTCTCTTCTTGTGGCCAGTCAAAGTAACTTGCAGCCATTACTACACAAAAAAAAAAAGAGCTAAAATAGAAAGTTAGTAGATGTACAAAAGCAAAACAAAGCAAGAAAATAAAGCTTAGTCTCAAGAAAATCTGAAATCCTAATGATAAATCTACTTAGTTCCCCGGCAACGGCGCCAAATTTGATAAGGGTTTTTAGTCCTTAGAGCAAATCAATGTAGTATTTAAGATTGTCGAACCACAGGGAACTAGTGATCTATAACACTAAGAATACACAAACTTTCCTAATCTAAGCAAATAAGGAGATTGATGATTTGTAACAAACTAAACTCCTAGAATTATAAACAAAGTGATCTCAAATCCTAACAAGAAACAAGCGCAAGAATCAAGCTTTCAATCAAAAACTAAGGATAGATCCATGGGCAAGATCATCGATATCGGGTGATCAAGATTCAATCTAAGATGCTCAAACAAAACAATCAACAAGTCTATAGGTCTAGAGCTCATTCAAATAGATTAATCCACTGTCGTGACAGTAATCCCTATGCTAATCATGAATTAGACATCAACTCCCGTTGGCCTTACCCAATCAAGCATGCATAAAACACAAGTCTACTAACCACTAAACATCTTGACAACAACTCCCGTTGGCCAAGCATGTATAGGACAATACTAGGTTGTTCAAGCATTTCATCGAACACCTTCCGGGCGTGAAACTACTTATGATCTACATTAGATTCCCCAACCTTAACCTAGCATTAAAATCACCTAATAAGCCATAGAACAAAGTTAATCAAGCAAGAATCATCCTAAACATTCACCTAATCACCCTAATCTACTTAACCCATGAATCTAAGAATGTTTACTCAATAAACTCCATGATAAACCTTAAATCTATGGAAGATTCAAGGTTAATCATGTTATGAGAATGAGAAACAAGAATTAAGATGAAGAACTTCCTTAGAAATGATCAAAGATTCAAGGTTTTACAATGAGAAATAAGTTCTTAGAGAGAAAAATGAGATCCTCCCCTTCCTAGGCTACAAGTTCTCCTTAAACTTAGGTTTAGCAAGTGTAAAACCCTCAAAAGAAATGACCAAAAGGTCCCTGAAATGTCTTAAGATTCGTCCCAGCAAAGCCGCGCAGCGACCTGGGCATATCGCTCCGGTAAAGTCGCTCCAGGGTGGTTTTTCGAGCGACCAATCGCTCCCAGGCCGAGCTACCTGTCCATATCGCTCCGGTGAGGTCGCTCTGGCTGGGAGCGACCTTGGTAGGTCGCTCTGATAGGTCGCTCTGTCTGGGAGCGACCTTGGTAGGTCGCTCTGCTGAGGTCGCTCCAGGATGCTCGAACAGGGTGGATATGCCTCTAGTAAATTGGTCATAACTCCTTCATTACATCTTCAAATGACTTGAAACTACTTCCATTAGAAAGCTAACTCAATTTCCTGTGTCTCCTCAAAATCCTAGCAACAGAGGATTTCTTTATGTGCTCCATCCATGCTCTTCTTTCACCCCTTTTGGATCATAATGCTCCCAAACATCTCAAATCACTCCATGGCACACTCCAACACCTAATAAACATATGCAATGCAAATGATACCTAAATGCAACCTAAAATGATAATAATAAACTAAAATATGAATCTAAAACTAATCAAAATGGAGAGATATCAGTCAACAACGAAGTTATCAAAAAGTTCAGTGACCAATATGCAATTTCATAACTTCGCTGGGTTAGAATTGCACAATCAAAAGTTAAAAGGCTAAAGAGAGGACATTTCTGCAATATCTAAAGTTTGGGGCTGAAACGAAAGACATAAGAAGTATGAGGACCAAAGATGCAAAAAAGAAGGAAACTGCCGGTTTAAAGTAATCGATCGATTCAAAACTCCAATCGATCGATGCGTTTTTGAAAACTGAATCGATCGATGCGGTTTTTAAGCAAAAATGAATCGATCGATTGGAGTCTCGCGGCCAGAAAAGCACTTTGCCTCCTTTCAAGTGCTGGACAACTTTTGTGATGATTTTTGGCCTAACTTTTCTTGCCCTTTCTGAAGAGCCACCTCCAATTCAACTTATGAAGGGTCAAAAGGAGTTAGCAAAGGAGACAAAGTGGAAACTTTAATGGTGGCCTTGCCTTTAAAAACCTTGCACCAACCTTGCAACATGGAGATAATGATGACATATTTTGCTATAAATAGAGAGGTTGCAAGGCTTGAGAAGAACATCCCGACAAAAAATCCCAGAACAACACACACAACACAATCACATCTCATTCTACACATCTATCTTAGTTTCAGTTTTTGTTCTTAGTTTGAATTCTTGTTCTTGTTATTGAAAGTTTGAAGTTGTTCTTGTTCTTGTTGAAGTTTGAAGTTGTTATTGAAGTTAAATTTGAAGTTCATCAATTACTTGAAGAGAAACTCTTTCTTTTCCCAGAGAAGCTTTCTTAATCCCTTTACTCTATTGCTTTTATGAATTCAATTATGTTATTTGTTTCAATTAATATGTGCGAGTAATCTACTAGTTAGGCTAAGGTGATTCAAGGGAATCCATGAATCACTGAAACTAATGTGTTAATCAAGGGAAAATAATCATTTGGTTCTTCATCTAAATTAATCTTAATGCTTGAATTAGAAGGTACACCTAGTTCATGATTAATAGGAAATTAACACACCAAAAGTGATAGTTAAAATCCCGAAAGAATCTAGATGAGCAAAGTTCTGTAACCAACGAGAGTTGTTGTTATAGACTTTGTGAACATATCGAACCTATTAAGAATGCATGTTTAGGATATTGAATATGGCGAGAGTTGATATTTGGAATTCTATAACATAGGGTTTAGTACTACGAGAGTAGGCTAAACTAAATAAAGTTGTTTGAGTTCAAGAACGGTTCTAAAAACATACCCCTTGATTAATACTTGTTTCATGGTAATTGTATTTTCCGAGAATCACCCAATGCCTAACACCTTTTAATCATAAATCAATTTAAATCATTAGCAAGTGTGACAACCAAACAAACAACAAAACCCCTCATATCTGTTTTAGCTTGACTTTACTCTCAAAGTTTCATAGTGTAACCTTGGTCCTTGTGGATTCGATCCCTAAGTACTACCGCGCATTACCGTGCACTTGCGGTTGGTTTTTAGTGGTAAAACCTGAGCATAAGAAGAAATCTCTCAAGACGAGAGTGGTGAGGCTGAAGAGAGTGATGATTCTGAAGTGGTCCCATATACACCTATCACGGAGTTACGACGGTCAAGTAGAGTCATCAGAAAGCCTGTAAGATTTTCTCAATCGCTCAACTACATTCTGCTCACAGACAGAGGAGAGCCTGAATGTTATGAAGAGGCTAGCAAGTGGATGAGTCGATCAAGTGGGAGCTTGGCAATGAAAGACGAGATGGAATATATGGATAAGGTTCCATATGCTTCTGCTATAGGCAGCCTAATGTACGCGATGATATGTACAAGGCAGACATTGCACATGCAGTGGGAGTCGTCAGCAGATTTATGAGCAATCCAAGAAAGGAACACTGGGAAGCTGTTAAGTGGATTTTCAGATACATGAAGGAAATCCAAGCCTTTCACTATGTTTCATGAAGTCTGAGACAGGATTGCAGGGATATGTTGATGCCTGACAATGGAGGTGACATTGACAGCACGAAGAGCACAACTGGATATGTCTACACTTTTGGCGGTACTGCAATTTGTTGGGTTTCAAAGTTGCAGAAAATTGTATCTCTATCAAGCTGTGAAGCTGAGTATGTTGCGGTGACGGAGGCAACAAAAGAGATGATATGGCTACAATCTTTTCTAGAGGAGTTAGGCCATGACCAAAGGAAAAGTGTATTGTACTGGCGATAGTAAAAGCGCCATCGACTTGGCAAGAATCCAGTTTACCATGCTCGGACGAAGCACATAACTCGTCGATATCATTTCATCAGACAAGCATTGGAAGATGAAATGTTGGTGCTTGAGAAGATCCCAGGAAGTAAGAAATCCGGCAGACATGCTGACGAAGGTCGTGCCGTGTGAGAAGCCTGAGGTTGTGTGAAACCTCAGTTGGCTTGTTGGACTAACAAGATGAGAAGACCTGCTACATTGATCAAGGTGTGAGACAGATTGAAATCAGTCTTCAAGTGGGAGATTGTTAGTTACAAAAACGTGTTCTTCATGGTGGACGGTGGTGGATGGCGTGGACGGCGTGGACGGTGGCCGTAATCAACAAAAGGAGGCACAATTTTCTTGTCAACAATTGTGGCTTTCACACCTCAAGCTTCTCCTATAAATACCGCAAGGTGAGGTGAAGAGAAATCCATCCCAAAATCACAAAGTAAAGAGAGAGCAAGAGAGAAGAGAAGAAGAAGAAAGCTCGTGAGAGAAAGAGAAAAAAAAAAGAAAAAGAAAAAAAAAAATTTTTTTTTCTTTAAGAAATTATTAATTAATTTCTTGAGTGTATTTGGGATCGGGGTGTGTTGAAAGCTTGTAAAAATTTCCCCGGTGATAATAAAAGGATCGGTAGCAGGTCCTGGAGACGTAGGCAAAGTTGGCCGAACTCCGTTAACAATTTTGTGTGTTTTCTTCCCGCTCCCGCAAATTCTGATTTTTCCGCAGGAAATTTGACCCGTATTTCCTAACAGTAAGGAGTTCATTGGGTTG
>CAJHQP010007647.1:0-31179 GCA_905132765.1 Moricandia arvensis | reverse complement strand
AATTGAGCCTCTAGTTTTAATAAACATAGATTTACGCGACTTGAAGTATTTAAAAACTAGAGGCAAGAAAAAGTTCCTTGTAGCTTTTATAGACGATTGCACAAGAGAGTACTACGTTTACTTGTTACGAATTAAATATGAAGTTTTGGAAAATTCAAAGACTACAAAATCGAAGTTGAAAAAAGACTATCAAAGTAATTAAAGGTGATAGAGGAGGTGAATAAGATGGACCTTTCAATGCATTTTGTCAAGTAAACGACATTATCCATCAAGCGACTGCTCCCTATTCACCAGAATCAAGCAGAGTTACGAAAAGAATGAACCGGACTCAGAAAGAAATGATGAATGCAACGTGCAGGAATCTTGTCTTTTTTTGGGGGGGGGGGGTGCTCACCAGAAACTATATCCTAAGAAAAAAACTACCTCATAAGGTAACTGGCAAAAACGCTATATGAATTTTGGAAAGGTAACATACCTTAGTACAAATACCTCAAAGTGTGGGCGTGCTTGGCAAAATTTGGAGACACCTCCTATAAAGGTATTATTGACCTAAAACCGTGGATTCTTTATTCATTGGCTATAAACACAATAGTAGGGATTATATGTTTCTTGTAATTAAATCAGATGTACTTGACATCCATGTCAGTACAATCATGGAATCAAGTAATGTTTTATTTTAATACATATATCCGTGTAAGGATAAACAATTATCCTAAACGCACTCGTGAAGTTATAGATGTGGTTACCTTCATTGATGAGGCAAGTACCTTTGGAACTTTTGTAACTGGAGTAGGAGATGTTGTAGACGAACCTAAATAAAGCAAGAGAGCTTGTAAGGAAAAGTCTTTTGGTGAAGATTTTGTGAGGTATTTGTCGCTGAGAATGAGCTTCCGACTAGCCATCTCCAGGGACCCATCTCAGTGACGACGAAAAGGAGGACGACTACTATCGATTATTTCCAAAAAATCTTACCTTACCAGCTCTGGAATGGTTCATTGGGCTCGAAGCAAACTCCATTTATAATTTCACGCAACTCATATCAACGTTCCTAAAACAATACAGTTTTCATAAATAAAAGAGCAACCGAGGCCGACCTATGGAACCTGAAACAAGCACCGTTCGAGTCTCTAAGGACATATATCAACAAAAATAGAGATATCAAGACTCGAATCTCACACCTGAATGAAGGATTCGTCCTCGCAGCACTCAAGAACGGAGTTTGGTTCTCATCAAATTCAAAGAATAAATTTCAATATAAGCCCCATCTCCCTCGACTGCAGTTCATTGAGTTTCATACTTTTCCGCTATGAAGAAGAGGTCGCTGCCTTGAAAGAACAATATAATGCTAATTAAAACAATCCCAACCTGAACAAAAGACCACCAAATCTGAAATAACCAGCCACTCTAGGTCAACACTCCTATGAAATCAATAGCCAAAACCAAAATAAACCTTCCACTTTCAATCCTAATAAGTAATGCACCTTCCATGAATGAAAGGGGCCCTCTATGGAAGAATGTCGAGCCATACTTAGGAATAAAAATGAAGAGGAGGAATACGGAAAACCCTCAAATAAGTAGAGATCTCGGTAACCCAAAGATCACCTCAAAAATGAAAACCCCCTTAGCAAAAGAATTCGAAAAGCCCAAGAAGAATCATTAAACTCGCCTCCACCAGCACTCAAAAAGAGAGTCGATATGTTTCGCTCGGGAACTTCACCTACCCCATAAGTTATTTGCAAAACCAACCAGATCGCCCTAACAACTGAATTACACAACGATGACACAGCTTGCATCAATATAAGAGTATCAAGCCAAAATCCTGGAAAACCGAACAAAATCGCCGAGTTTGAACCCAACTTGATCTATCTGCCAAGGAAGAAAATGCTCTAAGAATGCTCAAAGTCTGAAGACTCCTCGAAGAACCCATTACTCAGAAAAAGAATACCTATGTAAAAAAATTAAATTTTGGCCTGGAAGTTTTCTCTATTTATAAAAAAGTGTCTAGAACGTGTTTTAATTCATGTTAAACCATAGTGGAGGCTAAGTTTGTTTGGAAATTGAGAGATAAGAGAATAACTCCTTTGTGAGTCTTCTTGGAACTCTTGTTTTGCTTATTTATGATATCAACTCAGTCTTTGATTTATGTTTCTTCATTCATGTTTGAGTAACCATCTTGTAAGATTTAGTGATTTTCTTGGTTTATGAAAAATGTTGATTGATACATCTACTAGAATAATCTTACTATTTCCTTCACCAGGATTGCTATTACTACTTGTTTCTAGAATAGCTAACTAGAAACTTGATCCTAGGATAGTTGTGAGGCAGGAGAGTGTAATTAATTATCTTACTTGAATCCTAATGAGCTAAATAACAATTTGCAGCGATAGTTGGTCTAGAAATTTAGTGAACAGATCGAATTGGATTTTAGTTATTATGTAATTCATTGAATACGCAACGAGAGTTGGTATATGATTAGATTTAGGCATCTGATAGCTTATCTCAGCAAGAGTTGGGTAACTTACTATTGAATTTAAGTTCTAGGATTGTTCTTAATAAAAAGCTTAACATCTATTGATTGCAGTTTTGAATCAGCTTTTTGATTTTCCTAGATCTAGCGCCTTCTCATCCGTTTCATAACCTATCTATTTACTTCTTTGTTTTATGCTTTCTAATTTCTGGCTTAGCTTAGCTTGAAACCATAGGTTTATTGTCTGATCCTAAGTCCATGTAGATTTGATCATTAATTACTAATATGAACCTCTTATTTGAGAGAGTAATATAAAGGTTAGTTTGAGCATATCATCTCACATGATCTGTAAGGCCGAGAGACTGACCTGAGTCAAGGCGGCTAATAGTATGGTGGCAGAATGACGAGCTTACGATATCATTATGGACTGCGATGATTAATATTCGGATCTGAGGGATGTTGAGCCGAGTTATAGTCTGAATAATTATGATGAATCAGTATCTGATCTAGGGACGTTTAGTGTGGCTAAAGTACTGAATGTACTGGATGGCTCTATTGGGACTGAGCCGTCTCTTTTTGGTGACTTAAACATGTGGTGATGGTTGGTTGATTGACTAAGAAACAATGGGATTCAGTTAAGATTCTGATTGAGGTAGATGGACGAGGAAGGGGCGATAGTGAGGATGGATCATTTAGATGGACGAGTAGTCATCCAAACACCGATGCAGTAAGGTTCATCTTTAATAATGCTGCAATTCTTACTAATTTTCTAGGATACTTGATTATGCTTAGCAAACATTGTGAACTGAAAATATTTGAGGAAAAATAGATATAAAATCTTGAGTTAAGGGAAAAATCTAGAAAGGACCACGTTTGGTCGAGGAAGGCTACCCAAAGACGTACCGGCGATAAGGAAAACTGGGTCGGGCCTTTCAAGTTGTATCAAACCATTTATGGTTCTAGGACAATGACATATGGAAGAAACAAGCTTCCTTTGAACAAGTGTACTTGAATAATTCTAAGGGAGTGCATTGATGAATTGATCAAGTGACTTGATCTCTGAAGTGATCGTGTTGTAGTTACACTTGTATGGGCGAAATATAACTTAGAAGTGTGACTGGAAAGAAACCGGAGTACGCTCATTTGTAGAATGATTGGATTGCTAGTTTAGGTGTATTAGATTAACCAAGTGAGTTAATCAAATTTTAGCTAAGTCATGGGATCGACTTAGATATTCATGCAAGTCAAATGATCCGGATTCTGAAGTGAAAGAATGAGAAGGATTGACTACGAGTTTTCTGGAGCTTAAAGAATGTTAATCAGACTAAATTCAAGACGAATCAAGGGGCTCGAGAAAGCTATAAAAAATGAGAAATAAGTAATGCAATGAATTGTCAAGGACTGAGGATGTCGAATGTGGAGACAACAATCTGATGATTCTGAAGATGGAATGGACACGTTTCCATAAGTGAATACAGTGTCTCACCGAAAGAAGAGAGAATTCAGTGAGCAAGTGTGCTCAAGGTAACAGATTTCTAAGAGATGGAATGACCGAATTATGTGATTGGGAAACTGAGATGGACATGTCATCCATGAATGAGTCTATGGATCAACGACTAAGGCATTAGTGCTGGGATGTGGAGTTTGATGAACTTCCATTCAGGAGTATTTTTCTGTTGAGATGCTTAGACGGACTCTAAGATTTAAGAGATGGACAAGCTGGTCCAGGATGTTTAACCGAAAGTTCCATGAACTGAGTTCGAGAAAATCCTTACATGATAGAAGTGGTGATTGTAAGAAAGACTTGATATAAAGTTAACAAGATATGTGATTTGTCGAGTTGACTAAGCTCAATTGTCGTATTAGGCATGTACGGTCCGAGAGTTGAGATTATCGGAACAAGAAATAGAAAGTCAGGTGTACTTGCCAATGACTAGTTCAGTGATCAAGAAACTACTCGGAAGTAGCAGGTTTGTGGTTGGATTGACGATGGTAGTATGGTTGGTTCCTTCCATGAGCGTCTAGATCGGACAATGTGCTTAGAGGCCGTAAAGCTAGCTAATGCTTGACTGAATTTTGGATGAAGGCTCAGTTGTTTGGGATGATCATGTCAGTCTTGATGATATACTCCATTCATGAGAGAGTCTAGATCAGTCTAGGTGCTTATTTCCATGATGCTTACTAAGTGTTAGCTGTGTCTCGAGACGACTACCCGATGACTTGGAATGATTAGGTTTGATAAGCGACTGAGTGTCTGAGAGGCATGAAGCCTTTGGGAACCAAATCGGTTTGCCAAAGCGTTTATGTAGCTGTGGTATGACTTTGGGAACAAAGTGGGTTTTCTAGGCATTGCCAAAATATTTTAGAGTTTGTGGAGAATCGGAGATTTTCCAAGGCTTATTTGTGACTGTCATCGCGTGTTCTGTTATGATGTAGGTAGACACCATATATTTTTCCAAGGCGTATCTGATGTGGGAACTAAATTAGTGTGGGAACCGAAATTCACACTTTCAATTTCCGATCGGTCGTTTCCCCATCATCGTCACCAAAGAATGTAAGTCCGAACTCATCAATTTCATCGATGCTCGAGTGTTTATCAGTTTGATTTCCTCCGTCTTTGCTTCGCTATCCTCGTTGAGTCTTGTATACGCTCCCATTAAGAAGTTCAGATCAGCTCGAGCTCTCGTGTCAAAACCTTCGTAATCATCTTCAAATCGAGATTGAGCTGAAGTCGATTTCGTCGTCATCGTCGCGTTGTTCCGAACTGTTCACTGCACCACTGATAGAGTTTAGTTATAGTATCAACGATAAAATCTATACAATGAATTACACTCTTACGATTCGATTACAAAGCTATGTATTACGATATAAGCTTCACTCTCATAACGAGCTACACAGAGATCACCAGTCTCATAACGACTAAGAAGTATAGACTCATGACGTCTCTACAAACAACATACAAAGCATAAGAATCCTTGAGTGAAATCTCTCTTCTTATTTGAATCAGACTCTCCAACGACTCTTCGCTAACGGCAAAGACTCCCACTGACCTGGAGGGTCTGTCCTGATTCATAGTCTCTACTTTAAACCGAAGGTCTCTTCTTTTTTATTTAAACGATACTTCCACTCCTTTTGCCTCCAATCCTTGTTATTCCAAAGCTTCCTCCCCTTCTCTTCTATTCTTCTTCCAGTAGTAAGTCTTATGGTACCTATCAGATACCTCCAGAGAAGAAGCCTCTGCAGCGTCGTGAGCCTGTGCAAGACTCTCCTTGGTAGACTCCATCTCGATCTTCAGAGACTCGATATCGGAATCTTGAACAGTGCTATTGTCTTCGCTCGAATCATGGCTGTGTAAAGATCCGTTGATTCTCTCTTTTATCAAAGCAATCTCCACCTTGGGATCCTCTAACTCTCGTGATTGCTCTTCGAACGAAGCAAGGAGTTTCTTCTCTGTTTCTTTCCACCTCTTATTATCTCCATGCTCGTTCTTCTTATCCTTCTTCTCTTTCTTGATCTCTGCATTGCTCTGATCTCCTTTAACCTCTCTCTCTCTCTCTCTCTCTCTCATGTGGTCCAAGAACAGTCTATATTCTCTAGATCAATGGACTTACTAGTCATCGCTAACAACAACTTCTTGAATTCCCATCTTTTTCTTATCGAAGTTAGCTTAAGAGTATAGATACTATAACTCATTAGATTCGACATATCTGCTATCTTGCCTGTCCATGGAGGTTCATACAACAGGTAACCCCTCTTCAAGGCAGCTTCTGGATCCTCTCTCTGTATCTTCTCCTTATTTCTTCCTTTAATTCTTAGATTTTTGTGTTGTATTTCCCAGATCACATCATCAACATACTTTCTCTTTCCCGTGTCTCTCTTAGCACCATCATCATCACTCTTGACGAGTGCTTTCTCATGTCTTCGACTTCATTAACTTTGGAGCTTTTATTAGTTACTATTTCATCTCCACCAGGTAACCTCTTGTGTTTCTTCTTCTTCTTTTTCGTCGATTTCTTTCCACCATCATCACCAAGTTCAGAATCATGCTTCTCAACACTTGCTTTCTTCTTTTTCTTTATAGACCTGCGATCTGTAAGCGTTTCTTTTGATTGAACCGCAATCTTACTCGTCGTTGTTATCTCTTCATACGTGTCAGACTTAGGTGAATCTAGCTTGAATAAGTTTGCTGCCATAACCATTATATCTTCAACTCCGAATTTGAGGATTGGCTCAATATTGTTTCGACCTCAAGAACTCAATCGTTAATAAGAATAAATCTCTTATTATATTTAAGGAAAAATAATTCAAAAACCTTAAGCTCACAATCTCTCAATCTCTAAACCATAAGTTATGCAACACTCTTGCATCTCCTTATATATTTACTAACAACTCCGAATCCTATTACGTAATACATCTAGATAACTCTTAAACATATTAGTATTCATAATTTCCATAACCCGGTATTATTAGGAGTTTAACTTATTTCTCAAGTTTCTTTTTCTTTCAAGCTTAGTCCAACAGCCACACCTCTATTCCACCCAGGCATGCTCACCTTTTCCTGATTATGTTTTCCATAATTCGACTGTAGTTCATGGGAGGTGAAAATACATGAGCTTTGCCTTTTCCTTTGTCTAGCTTTGGCCTTTGGACAATGGGCTCTTCTTCTTCTTCTTTTCTGCTCCCTGCCTTCTCTATATCCATTGTAGATGGCTGAGGCTCAAAAGAGGACTAAAAGTTAGTATTATCCCTTGGAAGTTGAATTTGGAATGATTCGAAGGATGTAAAGCTAAGAATAGGATGACTTGAATGTTCTTCTTGTCGATAAACAATGAAGGTTACATGATATTTATAGTCTGGTGATCCATGATAACCCTACAAAGAATTGAAAATATCCTAAACACATATGGATATATCCTAAATGTTAACATACTTATCCTTCTATAGATAAGGAAATATAATATTTCCTACTACTCTCCCTCAAGTTGGAGAGTGAAGATCTTAAACTCCCAACTTGGACAACAAATGACCAAACTGCGGTCGACCAATTGCTTTAGTAAGAATGTCTGCGAGCTGGTCCATCGTACTGATATGACCCATGGAAAGGAAACTAGCAGTGACTGCATCTCGAAAAAATTGGCAATCCCTTTCGATGTGTTTTGTTCTTTCGTGAAAGACCAGATTAGACGCAATATGAATGGCGGCTTGACTATCGCAGTAAAAAGGACTGGTGTAATAACCAAAACATCGAGATACAGACAGAACTGAATAAGACATTGTATTTCTTTTGCTGCTGAAGCCATCGCGCGATACTCTGCTTCTGAGGACGAGAGAGAAACCATATATTGCTTCTTATTCTCCAAGAAATAGGAGATCCACCAAGTAGTATGACAAAATAACTGAGGGAGCGATGTGATAAGGGGCATGATGATCAATCTGCATCGCAGTAGACTGATAAATCAAGGCTAACATCCGCCTTTAACAAAATTCCTTGCAGGAGAGCCTTTAAGAAACCGAACGACTCTTAAAGCTCCTTCCCAATGAGATTCAGTCGGAGCCTACATGAATTGCGAGAGTAAATGTATGGAGTAGCACATCTTAGGCTGAGAGATAGATAGATAAACAAGTCTGCCAACCAAACGTCTGTACTTTTTGGGATCTGAAAATAATGGACCCTTATCGGAAGCAAGTTTGTGGTTTTGTTCCATAGGAGTCGAAACTGGTTTTGAACCCAACAGACCTGTTTCAGCGATAATATCAAGAACATATTTGCGCTGAGAGATATCTATTCCTTCTGCTGAGCGAGCCACTTTAATACTGAGGAAATACTTCAACTTTCCTAGATCTTTCATACGGAAACACTTCCCTAGATATGCTTTAAACTTAGCAAGCTTTTCAGGATTTTACTCGCAATTACCAAGTCATAAACATAAAACAGAACTCTAATTTCTATTCCATCGTGTGAGTAAGTAAAGAGAGAGTAATCAAAGTAATATTGCAGGAAACCGAACTTGAGAAGTGCTTGAGAAAGCTTTGCAAACCAACATCTGGGTGCTTGACGAATACCATACAAAGACTTACGCAGACGCCACACGTTCTTTGGATTAGAGTGACTAAAACCCGGTGGAAATTTCATATATACTTCCTCGTCGAGATCTCTATGGAGAAAAGTATTATGAACATCTATCTGATGTACTTCCCAATTATTTTCTGCAGCCAAACGAAGTAGACTACGAACCCTAGTCATTTTGACAACTGATGCAAAAGTGCCATTGAAGTCTTCTCCTTCAACTTGTCGTTTTCCACACACCACAAGATGAGCTTTGTGACACTCAATGGTACCGTCAGCATTATATTTGATCTTAAACACCCACATACATGCGATGGCAACTTTTCCAGGTGGGAGATCAGTAACGTCCCAACTACCTTGTTATTCGAAAGCATCTACTTCACCACGTACGGCTTGACGCCATACTTTATGCTTAACCGCCTCAGAGAAACTTTTAAGGTTCAATTCCTGCAGTGACAGCTGCGAGGAATGCTTGATGCGAAGGTGAGAAATACACATCAGTAATATACTCAACTAACGGGTAAGGTGTCTTACCTGAGACGGCTTCAGAAGACGATGAAGGAGCACAACGCTGAGCGAATGGGGTATCTTGAACACAACAGTAGTATAGCCAATGTAGTCTTGATATTTAACTGGCGGCGCTCGTATTCTGTGACCTCTACCAAGAAGTCCTGTTTCAGGATTTGGTGTAGGAGTTTGTGCAGGCAAGTCAACTATTTGAATAGGTGTTGGAGTAGATAAGTTTGCTTTCTCTGTTTGTGAGGGAACAACGGGCAAAGGATTAGCCGAAGAAGCTGTTCCACTATCGTTACTTTTTGTAACAGTCTCCGTGCTCCCCCTGTCGATGAAACTACCAACCGGTTGGATTAACCAATTATCGTCGGGAAACAGAGTTGATTTTGGAGCAGAGGACTGAGATACGCAAGGAACCTCCGAAGAAGCAAACGGAAATTCTGCTTCATGAAAGATAACGTCTTGACTGATGAAGAATTGTTCTTTTTCTAAGTCGAAAATCTTCCAACCTTTTTTCCATAAGGATAACCAACAAATATACATCTTCTACTCCGAGAACCAAATTTATCTTTATCTCTGGCACGAAAATGTGAGTAGCAGAGACTGCCAAATACGCGAAGCTGATCATATTGTGGCTTGCGATCGTACAACACTTCATAAGGATATTGACCGTGAAGAACCTTCATAGGTGTGCGATTAATTAGATGAGACGCTGTCATTACTGCCTCGCCCAAAAACTTAACCAGTAAGCTCCCTTGAAATAATAGTGTGCACGAGACACATTAAGAATGTGTCTATTTTTCCTTTCGACGCGTCCGTTCTGTTGAGGTGTGATGACACAAGACGTTTGGTGAAGAATGCCATTCTCACGGAAGTAGCGAGCAAGACATGTGAACTATGTTATATTTTCTTAACAAACTCTTTTTACTGATTTCCCAAATTTCTTTTCAGCCATTGCACAAAAATTCTGGAGAACTGTCCTGACTTCTGATTTTTCGAGTATAAGATATGTCCAGACGGCTCTCGAATGGTCGTCAACAATTGTAAGAAAGTAAACTGCTCCACAGGAAGCACATGTACTATAAGGCCCCCAAACATCACAATGAATCATCTCAAAACACTCGTTGGTTTTATTAAGACTATCATAAAATATTTCTCTAGTCTGCTTTACCCAAAAACATGTGTCACAGGGACTTAGGTCTGCAGTTTTATTTGAAGAAAACATAGGTAAAGACGATAATACTGTAAAAGAAGGACTTCTCCGAGCCTCTGGTTCCAATGAAACTGATCCACTGAACTAACAACTTGATCTGTTATACGATGAACCTTTGTAGACATGACGTCCTAAAAGTAGTATACCTCATCTCGCTCTTCACTGGATACAATCAGTTTACTCGTAAAATGGTCCTGTAAGATACATATAGTGTCGGTTAGCAAAGAAAAGCAGTTGGTTTGTTTGAGAAACTTTGATACCGAGATTAAAGAACAATTTAGTTAGGCACAAATAAGACATTCTCGAGTGTGATCTTATCCGATAAAGGAAAAACACCTAAATGAGTTGCGAATGTCTTATTCCCATCTGTGAACCCAACCCGACACGGTGTGATACTGAAGATATCCTTTAATAATGACATGTCTCCAGTCATGTGGTGAGAAGCTCCTGTGTCAAGTATCAAATCACCATATCTGTTCTTACCAGAAAGTTTATCATTTGAAGAACAAGTCGTTTCATTCACCATCTGAGTGAGTGCTTGGCCATTGTTCCTGCGTAAACTCTGGAAACAATGAGGAATTGGATTCGTTGCACGACCTCCTCTGCTTGCTCCTCTACTTCCACTATTGTTGCCTCTGTTTGGTGGTCTGTCTTCCTACCAGTCAGGAAAACCGACGAGTTGCCAACAACCTCTTTATCATGACCACGACGTCCACAGTGGGAGAAAGTAGAGACCCGATATCGTTTCTCTGAGCTTCCTGAGCTGACACGAGACACTTTTTCAGAACCATAGTTTGTTTTGGCTACAAACCCTACTGCTAGTTGTTGTGTTTCACGTTCTTTAGATGAGTTGAGTCGTTGTTCTTCGCAAATGATTTTCTCATAGATTTCTACGATATCAAGCTCTGGGTATGAAGAGATAATGGATTGACATAAACCACCAAAAGACTCTCGTCAAAACCCATGACCAACTGATGAATTTTCTCTGCCTCCCTTGCTTTCTTGAATTCCATAATAGCTGAACAAGTGCACTTTGGAAGCGGAGAGTACATGTCAAGTTCTTCCCACATCTTTGATAAGCGACCAAAGTAATCAATAACTGACTGGCCATCTTGTTTGTATCTGGCGAGTTGCTCCTTTAGATGATGTATACGAACACTGTTACCCACTGAAAATCGTTTACGAAGATTTTCTCATAATTTGTGTGAGTGTTGGATAAACGTAACAGTGGACCTTACTCGCGACTCGATGGGTGTTCTCATCCATCCTATGGTCATAGAATTTACTGACATCAACAGTTCCAAATTACGATCTTCTGCGGGTGGTTTAGGGATGGTACCCTCGATGAAACCGAGCTTTCGTTTTGCACGAAGTGCATTAGTCATCTCGCTGGCCCACTCATTGCAGTTCTCTCCTGTTAACGTCATCGACGTTATCAGAACTCCGGGGTTGTCTGAAGCGTAGGGAGAGTATGGTGTTGCGACCTCAACACCTCTATGTTCTGCAGTTGTACTCTTGGACGTAGAAGAATTATCTCTGTCCACCATAGTTTCCGAACGTCAAAAAGACTTGATTTAAAAAAATATTCAGATCACAGAAATTTTATGCTCTGATACCATGTAAATCTAAGAACAAGATGACTTGAATGTTCTTCTTCTCGATAAACAATGAAGGTTGCATATTTATAGTCGGGTGATCCATGATAACCCTACAAAGAATTGGAAAATATCCTAAGCACATATGGATATATCCTAAATGTTAACGTACTTATCTTCTAGAGATAAGGAAATATACTATTTCCTAATAAAGGACGAGATAGTTATGATGAGGATAATGAATCCCAAGTCTTGCATTTAAGATACTTATATACATGCACGTAAAATGAGTTGTTGAAGTTGATGGAACGGGTTTGGGTGTGTATATTCTTTCTTTTACGTTTCATGCAAAACTTATTCATAATCTTCTCTTTTTCTTTGAGAATAACATATCCCCTTTATTCATGATCTTAAATTCAGGAAAAATATTGGAGACGACTTGCTTCATGGCCATATCATGCCGGTTTGACTATTTTTAGTTAATCTTTGTCAACAGCCACATACTTTTGATGAATGTTGATATGTAGTATTTATACGTTTGTAGTTAATGTTTACATTTTTATGATTCCTCATTAAAAGTTGTTTCTGTTATTCTATATTACGAATTTTGTTATACATGTCTTATGGCACCAAATATATTCCTGGGAATATAATTTCACAATTCATGAAGAATATATAATGGTATGTGTATTAGTAAAAAAATAATTAATGTGATATAATAAAGGTTGAGTTACCTATATAATATGCAAAAGAAACTTTTTAAAACAATTTAAAATATATGAAATAATTTTATCTGTTTTTGAAATCAATATATTTTTATTTAGGTTTGTTTATGAAAAAGTAATATCAATTTATTTTTAAATCTAAATTAGTTTAACATTTTACTTTAAAATTAAATTACATATACACGTTTTTGTATATAATTATCGATACAATACGAAACTACAGAAAATTACTAATTACTATCTTATTTTATTTTTAATTATCTATTATTATACAAGGAAAAAATAAATCTTTTTTTATGAAAAAAATATTTTAAAATGTGAAAATTATCATTTCACAGTAAATATTGAATTTATATATTTGTTAATGAAAGAATTTATCTTATGCATTTATTTTTTACTTCAATGTATATTATATATAATTTGTATTATCTATATAATACATAAGTAATAAATATTAATAACCACTAATTGTATTTTATTTTTATAATCTATATAATGTGCAAGGAAAACTTTTTAAATCTCTCTTTTCTTAAAAAAATTAAATGCATAAAATAATTTATGACACAATTATTTTATATATATTACTGTATATTATTATATATATATATATAATACCTAAGTAATAAAAATTAATAGACCACTAACTGTATTTTGTTGTTATTATATATAATGTGCAAGGGAAAGTTTTAATCTTTCTTTCCATAAAAAAAATTAAATGCACAAAATAATTTATAGCACAAATATGAGCATTAATGATTTAATTCCAAACGTACATATTTTATTATCATTATTGTTAAGTATGTTTTGTTTTGTTATTGATGTAAGTTGGTTCTTGTTTTAAATTTTTATCTGAATTAAATAAATAAATAAATAATAAGTATCATCAACCAATCAAATTAAAACAATTAATTCAAGATGTCTCCTATGAATTACACATCAACCTAAGTCACTTAATTAACTTCTCAATTAATATATAGGAAGATGAATTTTTTTCATGTAATATTCAAGTCTTAATAATACAAACTAACAGTAATATTGTTCGTATTTATATGATAATCAGAAGTTTTTTTATTTGGAAAGTATATCGTGTTAGTTTTAAACCAAAAAAAAGATTCCACTAAAATATATACTTTAACTCTCTCGTGATAATTTTCATTTTAAATAGAAAGTTTATGAATTTGTTATTATTTTATAACGTAAACTGATATAAAAGTTTTTGTTATAAGAATTTGAATTATTTGTTAACAGTAATCTTAGTCATTTTAAAGACTGATGTATGATATATCTATATATATATATATATATATATATATATATATATATATATGTATATGATTATATTTCCTATCATAAAAAATCTTTAAATATATCCAATTTTCACTTTGTGTTTAGAAATGATATAACATGACTAAATTTTGAATGATTAAAAGATGTAAAATATTAAACGATTCTTTTGTAAAATAGATATTTCGAATTAACTTTTTATTATTGAATATGTTTGATAATGAATTTGTTATATGTTTAAGGATAAATTTATTCATGATATTGTTTGGCAACTCCTATAAGTTAGTTTATTGTTATTTTCCTTTTTAGAATTGAATTGAATAAATCAAAACTGGAAAAATTATCGAACAATCAAATTATAACAATTAATTCAACAACTCACTTATGAATGACATGTGTAGAAAATTCATTTAAGTGACTTCTCAATTAATATGTAGGAGGATGAACATTTTTCATGGAAGATTCAATTCCTATTAATATAAATTCGCAATAATATTGTTTGTATTTAATATGATAATATTTTTTTTTTAATTTTCATGAAAAGTATTTTGTGTTAGTTTTAAACCATAAAAATATTCCACTAAACGTATACATTATTTCTCCAGTGATAATTTTCATTTTAAATAGAAATTTTATGAATTTTTTTATTATTTTGTAACGTAAAATGATATAAAAAGCTTTATTTATACATGTTTGAATGATTTGTTAACAATAATCTTAGTCATTTTTAAAAACTGATGTACGACGATAACTATGATTATATTTCCTAAAATAAAAAATATCTAAATATAATCAAATTTTAACTTTATGTTTAAATTGATATAAGATGACTAAAGTTTGAATGATCAAATATATATTTGAACGCTTCTTTGTAAATATGATATTTCAGGTTATTTTTTTTATTATTGGATATGTTTGCTAATAAATTTGTTTATAAATTTTAATGATATATTTTATTCATGATATTGTTCGGAAACTAATATAAGTTGGTTTATGGTTATTTTTATTTTTAGAATCAGATTAAATAAATCAAACTGAAAAACCATCGACCAATCAAATTATAACAATTAATGCAACAACTCACCTATGAATGACATATGTACAAAAGTCACTTAAGTGACTTCTTAAGTGTTAGTTTTAGACCATTAAAAGATTATACTAAATGTATACATTAATTCTCTGGTGATATTTTTCATTTTAAATAGAAAAGCTTATGAATTTGTTATTATTTTGTAACGTAAACTGATATAACAAGTTTTAGTTATACATATTTGAATTATTTGTTAACAATAATCTTAGTCATATATTAAAAAACTATGTACGATGGATAAGTATATCAGTATATTTTCTACATTAAAAAAATCTTTAAATATATTCAAATTTTTACTTTGTGTTTAAAATGATATACATTACGTCATAGTTTATATGTAAAATATTTGAACGCTTCTTTGTAAATCTAATATTTTAAGTGAAGTTTTTATTATTGGATATCTTGGATAAAAGTTGTTATAAATTTAATGATATATTTTATTCATGATATTGTTTGGAAACTAATATAAGTTGGCTTATCATTATTTTTCTTTTATCAAATTAAATAAATCCAAACTGAAAAGCCATCGACCAATCAAATTATAACAATTAATTCAACAACTCATGGGTACAAAAGTCACTAGATGAGGATGATTTTTGTTTTCAGTTGGCTGATCTTTTTTCCTGGAGGTTTGCTTCGTCGTTCGGAAAGAAAATCTAGAGTTCAACCACCAGAATTAGGGTTTTTAATCCATCTAGTGTGACCATTCGACATGTACATCAAGCTGGTGGCAGTTCCCTCCCTCTAAAACTGCTATATAATCTCTATTGAATTTCTTCCGGTTTTTGATTTCGGCATGCAAGGTTATAATTGAAGGTTCAAGAGTTACCAAGAACAAACTGCTACTGAGGATTTCAGCCCCATGGGTAACTGTGTTGGTAATGTTTGTGGGGTTGGAAACAGTTTTTTGACACAATGATTTTTTCGACTTTTCCGGTGGCTTTTCTGGCCAAACCGGTGGTCTTCTTGATCATGTTAATAGATCATTGTAAAGCTTGTAACGAGTACTACAATCTGATATATTGAAACATCAAAAACAGATTTAAATTGAATGATAAATGATGTGATGAAGTTGTGATCTTGAACACATGAAACTCACAAGTTGAGTTTTGTCCCACATTGATTAGAAAAGAGGATTTTGAGTTGTATATATATGACTCATTGATAGCATAGTGTATACAGCTCAGAGAGAGGAGGCACCCCACGCGCGCGCCGCCGCAGCCGTCCGGCCGGCTGCATGGGCTTGGGCTTGGTCTTGGTGGAGGGCCTCCGGCCTAATATGGTTCTTTTTGGGCGCTAGTTAAGCCAACGTTTTGCCATTTTTATTCCAAAAAACAACATGATGTTTGTGTTTTAAACGACGGCGTAGTTCGTCCAAAAACGACAAGCAATCTATCTGTTCGAAACTGGATAGGAACGAAGAGATCTTGCAGATAAAGTTTCTCAACGCACCACTCCCGAGATTTTCGCAACCGTTTCGAAAAACCGCTTCACTACTCTTCTCTATAAACTCGTCTCCTCCTTCCTCATTTCTTAACGTTTTTCTCAACGAAAACTAGCAAATCTCTATCGTAAGTTTTAGAGAGTGTTCGTAGATTTATTAGTTCGTTAGGGACGTTCACGAGTGAAGCGTGAATCGTCTATCATGGTTGTATCATGGGCTCTAATTCGTACAAGTCCGTCTCACTACGGAGTGAATATTAGAGTTAAGGAAAGAGATTCGTCTCGACTCAATGGTCTAATTCTATTTCGGTTTTTAACTCGTCTTTTGAATCGAATATTTCCTTAACATCGTTTATTATATCGTTTGTATTTGATTCGGTTTTCCGGCTTCTGCACGTGGTGGTAATGATTGTACCTATGCTTTCTGTTAGAGTCTAAACTTGTTGCTGACACTGATAACCACTTCTTCTAATTTGATGGCAGTTGGGGCAAATGGGTCTGGGAAAAGCAACATTTTCCATGGTTAAACTGTTCTTCTTCATTATCCTCTCTATCATTCACCTTTTTCGCACATAATTTTGTTTCCTTGTATGTAAAGAAACATCTCCAGTTATTTTATTATCATTGAACTATTTTGTGTGGGATACGGTAATTCGTTTTGTATTGAGTGACATATTCCAAAATCTGAGGAATGAAGATAGGAGTTACTCCATGTATGTCCATAAGTCTTCTCTCTTTGACTGTATTTGATGCTAGCTATGTATCCTTAAAATTGTATAACTCCGAGTTATCCTGTTATTGGACAGGAAGGTGCTGGACATCAAGTTTGATCTGCGTTCATGGAGATTTTCTTTGATAATTCTGACAACCGCATCCCTGTAAAATTCATATGTTTTTGCCGCACCTTTAAAAACTAAGTATGGTTTTATCAGAACATTTCATTTGTTATCAGATCTGTGGCTTATGCTTCTCGACTAGGTTGATAAAGAAGAACACATTACGTGCGTCATTTTTCCTATAAGCTTCTTGCACACTCTTTTCCCTTTCCCTATTTTGTGGATTAGTGAAAAGTTAATTTATAAACAAAATTTGCAGAAAAATGAAGTTATGAATTTACTGGAGAGTGATGGATTTTCTCGTTCTAATCCTTACTATATTGTTCAACAAGGAAAGGTATGCTCCCGCAAGATAAATATTCTTTGGTGTTGCCAAGAACATTAGAGAAGCTAAACTAGGATTAACAAATCTTTTTATAATGTGGTATATATGTTTGTAGATTTCCTCGTTAACACTGATGAATGTTGGAGTCAAATAGTTCATGGCAAAATCAACGGCTAAAATCTTCCGAGAAATATGCGTTAAGAAAATATGATCCAAAAATGTTGAAGAAATTACACCGCACAAGCCGAGCCTATTTGAATAAAGAAATACGGGGACAAAACTGTGTGTATTCCATCCCGGGCAAAAAATGAAAGAGTTTCTATCCGAACATGAAAAGATCGAAGAAACATTCTTGCGGAAGGTTTTTGCGATAAATCACAATTTTTACAAAACAATCTGCCATAAGAAATCCTTCTTAAGAACATGACTAAGGTTCTTAAGTGCAAGAGTTCTAAGAGACTAAAAAATCCTTCTTGGCTCTCCTTATATATGCCTCCTAGGTCGGTTGTCTTTCCTTTTCGAGCCTATCTGTTTGCGGAAATTTCTCTGTCCTCTTGATATTCATGGTTATCTTGGGAACTTGACATTTATCTTATTGTTCTTAAGAAATTGATTTGGATAGGCTTTTCTTTGAGTTAGAAAACCCCTTGTCAAAAACAGTGATGAGAATAAGAACATTGTGTTTTATCTGATTGATGAGGATAGAGTTGACTACTTTGTTAAACATCGTTTGAGCCTGTAGTTGACTTTGTGTTTTCACCAAATGCATTTGATTCTCATTACCATCTGAACCCTCAAGGAGCGTTTCATAATTCATGGTACATCTATAGTGAAGCTCTTTTATGAAAAATCTGTCTATTTTCTATGGATAGTATTATGCTTCTTTGCACACTTTGTTTTTTGTTCTTGTAGGAGAAGGATCAAAGGTGCATTGGCTCAACCTTTCGATTCTTATGTTTAGCAAGCACACCAAGTCAAGCTAGAGACTTAAAAAAGCGCTATTGGGGGGCATTCCCATGTTTATCCTTTGTATATATTTCTATTTATCTTTTATCTTGTTTTAGTGTATTTAAATAAGTTTAGGGACAAGTTTGGAGAATTCTGAATCTTTCCAACAGGTCATGCCAAAATTTGCCTAGGTCAAAATGAGCTTTCCCTCCTCATTCCCTCCTCTCATAAGACAATTCCAAGTAAGTGCATCTCCACCCTTGTAAATACTAAGTTCTTTCATCTTTTATTTGTCCTTTGATCTCTCTTTCAAATTTACTCTCACACAAGGGACTGTGTGAAATAAGTTTGGGGGAGAGTCTACTATCTCACATTGTATTTTTTTTTGTTCACTTGTCATGAGTCTCATGCATTGCATAGTACATGCTTGTAAGAATAAAAAAAACAAACCCAAAAATAAAATAAAAATTGAAAAAAGCATCTAGTTGCATCTTTTGCATTTTTAGAATTGAGTCTAGAAGCATATAGATTGCATTCATACATTGGAGAGAATATTGTAAATAACGCATGCAAAGAACTTAATGTGATACCCTTGTCAATCATAATAAGTAGCTTGAGCATCATTTGAAAGACTTGTAAACTTCGAGCCTTGAAACTCCTCTTGAAACTTGTTTGATTGATGAAGCTTGTTTGTTTTTAAACCAACTACAATCTTACTTGAGATAATGGACCTAATCTATCTTGTTTATGGGATCTTGTTGTGCTTGATCTTGGTTACCTCATACAAATTTGAGTTAATCTTATTCCTTTATACCTATATTTGGAAACTCAAGTGGCCATCTCCCCTTTAGATGGTTCTCCATACCCATTAACCTTACCTTCCCTTCAGGCCATAATTGATTTAATGAGTGAGGTCTTTTTTGAAAGCTTGAGATGTGCATAATGTTGAGAGTATTGGGAACGACAATGGTTGGTCCTCTTTACTTGCTAGCTTTAGGATCTCATGATTGTCTAGTTCATAGGATGAGAAGGGAGGTATTGAGTATTTGAGCGAGAAGGGTTGAGAGAAAAGTGAGTGAAAGAGTGTACTCAAAATTCTAAAGACAAAGATAAGATACTAGGGATCAAAGAAAAAAATGTTTGCTCAAAGAGTGTCAAAACAAAGAATAATCCCTAAGAAAAGAAAAGAAAAATTCAAAGAGTGGAAAAAGAAAAAGAAAGAAAAGAGCTAAAAGCAAAAATTAAAGAGCAAAGTAATCTCTATTAGTCCAAAGAAACAAAGAGTTCTAAAAGTGAGAGTGTTATTGAGTGTTCTTGGAGTCTTTTGGTGAGTGAAAGGGAGTTTGACATTGGGAATCAAGGATATAAATTGTTTTGTGTCTAGGAAATGGTAGAATAATGAGGATTGAGCATTGTATGCATGAGTTATTCTCTTTCTTAGATATATTATGCATAAGCCAAGCTACTTGTTCTTGAGAGTAAACCACCATGAAAGAACTTGATAACTTTCTTACTTCACCACAGATTCAAGCTTTATTCTCACCAAGCCCACATGCTTAGGCATCAATTGCCCATTTGCAAGAGTATACTTTCATTATTGTCTAATGAATGTGAGAGTTGGTTGCTTGGCTTGTTTGTGTAGTCTTGACGATGAGTGCAGAAGATAAAGGAGTTGATATAGGTCTAGAGAAGTTAGAGTTTGATAAGATGTCTTGCTCTTGCTATTTGGTATGATTTTTAAGGATATCACATTTATGGCTTTGAAGAATATCTTTTGGCAATGAACTCCAACCTTCACACCTCTTCCTCACTTTGTTCTTACAAGTTTACTTGTGGACAAGTAAAAGACAATTTTGGGGGAGTTTATATCTCACATATTTGCATGGTTTTGGTCATCTATTTTGATACATTTTGAGCATCTAAGATATCATTTAGGCATATTTAGGTTTCATTGCATTACATTTGTCTATATTAGGTGTTGGAGTTGCTTATTGGTGAGTTTGAAGGTATTTGAGACATTTTAAGGCTAAAGAAGTGAAGTTTGAGGCAAAAGTCAATTTTCCAGCCTACGTGTTGTAGCGACCTGTTCGTAGCGACCAAGAGAAGTCGCTAGGGGAATTTGCGGGTTTCGTAGCGACCACCCCTAGCGACCAGGAGAGGTCGCTACAAATCATGAGGATCTGAAATATTCTAAGTGTCATAGCGACCAAGCCGCAGCGACTTCAGCAAGTCGCTACAGAAAAAAGACAATTTTTATGGGTAAACCCGAGTTTGTTGGGTTGATCCGACTCGTTTTTAGGACTCGTATATATAGTTTTAAACCCTTAAACCCTAGGGGGATCTGATTTTCTCTCAAGACTTTGTCTAAACTTGTAAAAGATTGAATCTTTTGATCATTTATGGAGTACTTCATCTTTTATTGTGGTTTTCTTGCTAATTAACATGATTAGCCTTGAATCTCATATGGGTTTAAGGTTTCTCATGGAGATTAGTGAGTAGTCACCTTGTGATTCATGGGTTATGTAGATTAGGGTGATTAAGTGGGTATTGAGGATGTTTCTTGCTTGATTAACATTGTTCTATGCTTATTAGGTGTTCTTAATGCTAGATTAGTCTTGATCAAGTTGATTTAGAGCTTAAGTCCTTTCATGCCCTGAAAGTGTTCGATGAAATACTTGAACCACTTAATATTATCTTTTACATATCTAACGAATGACAATTGGTGTTAGAGATGCTAAATGGTTAGTAGACTTGGGATCTATGCATGCTTGATTGTGTTAGGCCAACGACAATTGATGTTTAATGCATGATTAGCATAGGAATTATTGTCAGGACAGTGGATTAATCTATTTGAATGAGATTTAGACCTATAGACTTGTTGACTGTTTTGTTTGAACATCCTAGATTGAACCTTCATCACCTTATATCGAATATCTTTGCCCATGGATCCATCCTTAATATTTGATTGAAAGTTTAGTTCATGCAGTTATTTCTTGATTGGATTTGAGATCACCTTGCTTATATTTCTAGGATCTTAGCTTGTTACAAATCATCTCTCTTATTTTCTTAAATTAGGGAAGTTTGTGTATTCTTAGTGTTATAGATCACTAGTTCCTTGTGGATTTGATCCGAAAGTGATGCATCAATATACCATTCGATTATGGTAGCGTGCACATTAGGTTAATTGACATGTGGTAAAACGCAATAATCACTGATCCCATTGGCATCTCCTGATCACCCTTGCTATTCATAAACACCAAAAGGCTTTCGATAAGATACTTATTCCTTTTTGTAAAAACAACAATACAGACATTGAAACCCTCATTGGAAAATATTGATCGACGAACCAAAACCGCAAAACATGCTTCAGCCTAAACGCGGCCAGGAAAGTAAAGAAATCCAGGAAGAATCTATATTTTTACTATCTGTAGACAAGAGAAGAAGATGGGTAAACGAGAAAGCAAAACAGAGAAGAGGCAAACCCGAATCTCCGAGAAAGCTAAGGTATGTGTGACTTGGAAATTTTGGTAGGAAGGTACTAAGAAATAAAAACGCTTTGGAGATTACCGTAAATTTAAGGAACTTAGAATTTAGATGGATAGTCTAGCGAACTAACTCTTAGACGATTTTCCATATCTCGATCTATTGTTCCTTAACTGTTTAGACAGATCTTGTAAACCAATCTAAACTTTCAAAAAACGAGAAATGATCGACATGTATTCAAGCATACCCAACTCGCTTCCTAAAGAAAGAAAGAACTAGACACATGAACGTCGTCTTAAAACCGACTAGTTCCTAATAATTTTCTTAAAACCGACATAATCCAAGTCGTCAACCTGAAAACCATCAAAGATCACAACCCAATGTCATATTTAAAACAACCACCCAGACTGTCGATCATCTAAATCTTCGAATGAAAAACGTACATAACCCTTCGAAAGAACGTTTCAGTCGTACCTTTCGTAAAAAAAGGGAGGGAGTAAGTACGTATACTATACTCATATACTCCCATACTTTCAATTTTTTTATGCCTCGGCATCAAGAAAAAAAAGCAAACTCTAGCTGCAGTAGGCAGAAAACCACTTAGGAAATGCTGTGGGCCTTCAAAATCATCCCGAAAGGCAAACGACAATCTAAGATTCAGCTAAGCGCTAGCGATGAAGCCAAACCGTCACAAACGTAGTCTCGAGAACTCTACTTCATCTCTTATCGTATTCATGCGCTTAGAAACCCTGTACCAACATCAGACTAAAACTCGACGGTTAGGCAATATTATGGGGACCTTTTTAAGTTACCAAGACAAATTTTGTATAAAACTCAAAACTATACAAGAAAACTTCAAACAGAAAATCATTGCTCTCAGTTTTCGTTGAACCAAGTGAGTCACGGAAAAGCATAAAAAATATTTGCAACAAAACAAATCGATAACACAAGTAGCAGTGAGCACAACAAAGGGAACGTTTTCTCACCGCTCATTGACTAGATCTACCGTTGGTTGATCATTTTGTTCTGCTCAAGAAACGAATATGTCGTGAAAATTCCTCTCAAAAGCCTTGGAAAACGTTTGCGACTAGATCGTAACAAAATAACCTTTGGCAAAAATCCATGAGTGACTGCAAGCAATTTTCACCAAAGATCAAAATCAAAGTGAAAACAAACGTTTCTCGTAAAATCTGCGGAAAATCGCTACTTTGACATCTCCATACATAGCGCCTATTAAGACCTTTATGTTGATGATCCTGATTTTAAAGATATCTTTATAGAAAGTGTGAAACATACTCTTGGTGATTGTTATATGACTGGTGGATTCATTTCTTTAAGAATCGTTTGTGTCTTCCTAACTGTTCTTTGAGACAAATGTATGTCAAAAAATATCATGGAGGAGGGTTGATGGGGAAATTTGGAGGTGCAAAAAAATATAGAACCTTGAAAGAACACTTCTACCAGGCGAGTATGAAGAAAGAAGTGGAGAAAATTGTAAAACATGTGTTGTTTGCATTCAAGCTAATGACAAGGCTCGCTGATATAGCCACATAATTTACACTTTTAGACCATGGTACATGTCCTTTTTAGAGTTTACTATATGTGTTTGGAGTCTGCTTTATAGTGTTTTCAGGTTAAGGTACGTTACAGAGAACTTTGGAGATATTGGAGCTTTTTGGGATGCAGAGCTGTGCAGATGCATCAAAAGTTTAGCTATGGATGGAGACCTTCCCACAGTGCGACTGAGCTCATATTTTGACACAAAATTTGAGTTATTTTTCCAATGCCACCAGTTTGAGGTCCATCTAACATTTAGATCTAGAGTTGTGATCTTTTTTTTTTTACCGAAGAGTGGTCCGTCTGACTCGCGAGTGGAAGCTGTCAAGATTTAGAATGAGTGTCGATCAACACCACTGCGTTGGTGTCTCTCGACACTGATTCCAGAAGACAGGACGGTCTATTTCAAGACCGACTAAAGCCCGGAAGTCACCACAAGTTATCAGAATGCCCTTGGTCGAGTTAAAACCATATTTATGTGTTTTATATACCATTGTTTAGGCCATGCTTTCTGTTCTATTATTTTAGGTTTTCTCTTAGGTTAGGAGAGAAGAGTGTAACTCCTTCAGAGTCCTCTTGGAAATCCTTCAGTTTCATTATCTATTTATTTTATATATATTTCATCTATTCTTTCTATGATTATGTCTTCATTTATCAAGTCTGAGTAGATCCATCTGTTAGATTTTCTAGGGTTTCGAATAAACTTCTGAATATAGAATTGCATGGGTAATTTAATAGAGTCTGTCACAGAATTTATCTAATTGCTTCTGTTCTAGAGTAGCTAACTAGAACCCTAAGTTTAGGATTATAGACAACTACGAAATTAGGCTCTTTACATGATAATAATTTTGCTGAGCTAAGTTGATAGGCGCATAGGACAGCTGGTTTAGTTAACCTAGTGAACATATTTATTAAGGCGTTAATGCTTTTCTAAGGAAGTATCGATTTACATTTACTTTGTAGTATTGATCGATACTCGTTCCTTGTTCACACACAATAGCTTGAACATAGGACTTAGACATCTGATTAGTAATTGCATGCGAGAGCTAGATTACTTTCTTATTGAACTCAAGTTATAGGATCAAACCCTTAGCATTTATAGGTTAGGGTTCTTATAACCTGAATGAAACCCTAAGTGTAGCACCCCTCCTTCCATCGTTTACAACTCCTTTGTACTTGCTTTCTAATTATGTAGTTCTATTATTTAACCTAGCTTGATCTGAAACTCAAGTCTATTGCGTGAGATATCGAGTCTCTGTGTATATGATTCATATGTACTGGAATCAATCTCTTATTTGAGCAAGTTACTTTAGGGCAATTTGAGCACATCAAATTTGGTGTCGTTGCTGGGGACTCTGATCACTATTAGACTAGGTGTAGGATTTCGTCTAGGTTTTTATTTATTTAGTTTACTTAGTCTATTTTTCTTTCTTATGTTCTATGTACATACATATCAGTACCATGAATCAATGAGAATAGGCTTTTTGGGTCCTTCAAAGAAGGAACCTTCTGATTCACGCACGATCCGTAAGTCTACAAGGGAAATATCAATCGACACCCTCCAAGCAGCAGCGATCGACAGCGTAGAAAACCAAGTATCGATGAACATCAACACCTTGTTGTCGATCAAGACTACTTTCAATGTGTGACTCTTTTGTTGATTCAGGATGATATTGGAAACCTGCACGACCCCGAGGGTCACCTGTGTAATGCATCAGGTCATAAGATAGATGCACATGGGACTGTAATCACTGATGCAATTGCTGTTGCTGAGATGAATGACTTTGATCTAGATTGTAGCTGGAATGTGAGATATCAAATAAAGTCCACATTGGAAGTTTAGACAAGAATTGTCTAATATATAAAGAGAAGTCCAACTCTAATTAGTACGAGGCCTTTTGGGAAGGAATCCAAAAAGTAAATCCATGCGGGCTTGCCTAGTAGGCCCAAAGTGGACAATATCGTACTAATCGGACAATAAGAGTTGGACATGGGCTTTTACAAACCCAACATGGAATAATTGGGCGGGTCAGCACCCTTTTAAGGTTCTTCCTCACAAAGACCCCAAGATTAATTATCAAAGAAAATACAGATCCTGTCTCGAGTATCAATGGGCATGAAGTGTCAGAAGGATCCATACTCTGCGAGATTTTCCCTCACACCCTCTCTAGGAATGCGTCTAGCTGCCACAAGCAACTGTAGCCAGGATCTATCACTTCCTGGAATGACATCAAAAATTTTGTTCCTCAACAAATTTCTCAAAGACCCTGCAGCACCTCATGAGAGCAAGTTGGAATCTATGTTAGTAAAAATTCTATAGATTGGTCTCGTCGCCTATTGACAGGGCCTGATATTTATCAATATTATTCCATGATATCAGCCCTATTTAGATTCTATTATATGTGTCTGGAGTATGTTTTAGAGTATTTCAGGTTCAAGTATGTTCTGGAGAACTTTGGTGATTCTGGAGCTCTTAGAGATGCAAACTTTGCAGATGCCTCAGATGTTTATCTAAGAATGGAGACCTTCCCAGGGTGAGATTGATCTGGTCGTTTGACAGAGGATAGAGCTACGAGTTAAGATTCCAATGCCACCGTTTTGAGGTCAATGAGAATTCTTCAGCCCCAAGTTATGCCCATTTTACTAAAGAGTGGTCTGTCTGCCTCGTGAGAGGAAGCTGTCGAGAGATGAATGAGTGTCGATCGACAGCACAGCCTTGGTGTCGATCGAAGGTGATCCCAGAAGACATGCGCGACTTGTTTTATGGACGAATTAAGCCTAGAAGCTACCACAAATTACCAGAATACCCATGGACGACTTAATACCCTATTTATTGTTTTCTAAGCCATTGTTGACGGCTACGCTTTAGCAAGCTTTCTTTTATTCATTGTTCTAGGGTTAAGAGAGAAGGGAGGAACTCCTTCCTTCAGAGTCCTCCTGGAAGTCCTTTGGTTCTTTATTTGGTTTATATTATATATATTCTATTCATCTATGATTTCTATAACAAAGATCATGTCTGAGTAGATCTCTTTTTTGGCTTAGGGTTTATTAATGGTATTGATGGAATAGCCAAACAACAGAATTGCTAGGGTGATTATTAGATCTATCTATAAAATTGTGTTTGTTTCGTTTGTTCTAGAGTAGCTAACTAGAACCCTAATCATAGGATAGTTAGGCGCATGCGAGAGCATGGTCTACTACCCGAATTAATCTTGTTGAGCTAGGTTGCTAGAAAAATGAGAGTTGAATTAGTTAATTTAGTGAACATATTGAATTAGGTCATAAAGCTTGACTCAAGAGACCATTGATCGATGCAGGATCATTGCCATCGATCGACGGTCATTCCTTGTCAATAAGCAAGAGCTGAGACATCAGACTTAGTCAATAGATTAGACTCGCAACAAGAGCTTGTCGTCTTTTACATTAGATATCGAGTTCTACAATTAATACCCTTAGATTCTATCCTCTATAATCCACTTGAATGAAACTCTAGATCTAGCTATTGATTATTATTGTTTACTTACCAATCAATCAATTATCTGCTATAGTTTATTTATTGCTTATTAATCTATTTACCTAGCTTAATCGCAACTGTATTGAGTTTATTGTGTGCCTACACACCATGTGGATTTGATCCCTAAATACCACAATTTGACTTCCCTTGGCAAGAGTAGTTTGTAGGGTTAATTTGGTAGAGTTTGCATTGAAATACATAAAAACCCTCCTGTCACCTATGGGCGACGAGACTTTAATCTTGTCTCGTCACCCCACGGGCGACAAGACTTAGAGCCAGTCTCATCTGCCATGGGTGACGAGACTTTGATCTTGTCCGCGTCGTCCATGGGCGACAAGACTTTGATCTTGTCTTGTCTCCCACAAGCGACGAGACTTTAAGCCGGTCCTTTTGCACGTGAGTGACGAGAATTAGAGTCGGTCTCGTCACCCATGGGTGACAAGATGTAGTTCTCTTCTTGTCGCCGACGGGCGACGAGACTCGAGGCGTGTCTTGGTCCATTTATGCAGTGTTTGTAACCTCGTGTACTCTGAAGATTATCATGTGGGATCTTTCCGAAGTTGTCTCGAATCGAGTTCCTTTATAGGACAGCTTAGCAATCCTGGGGATTAATTTCAAGGTTACCTATTTTGACCCCAACAGTTAGCCCCGCAGCTCGCAAGTTTTAAGTACGACTCTTGCAGGCGAGTGAAATGCGTTTAATTTGGAATCTACGGAAATGAGTGTTATCGAAATAATCACATAATGTTTTGTTGATTATTTTATTGCTGAAAATTACCTATAAGTTTGGACTCTTTTCCTCTTTCACTTCATACTTCTCCAACTTTTCATCTTTTTCTTTGAGAGCTTTTCCAAACCAAGATGGTTTCCTCCACGACGAGAAGAGAAGAAATGTTGCCGAGACAAGCACTGTCCTCCAAGTGAGTTTTTCGGGTTCTCTCGTCCCTGAATGGCATCCTGAATCACTTGGCCGAGTACTTTCCTTCCAGGAAGAATTTACTCGCTCGAATACTGAGATGGAGGGTTGTTCCCATGTTGGACCCTTCAAAATTCCATGTCTCGACTGGTCTCTTAAATCGTGCGGCCCGAACTACAATCTCCCTCTCCGATCATTCCTGAAGGCGGACTGGTTACTACGCATGAGCTTGTTGTGGACGATGTGTCCACAACCATCTGATCTCCTACGACTCCGGCTGCTGAGTCAAGCCTCCTCCCCCAACCAAGTGGGAGACTTATTTGGGCTATGTGCCCCTAGCACCACTCCGAGTTTCATGACGAGGGGTCGTAATAGGCCTTGCGCTGATCCCGAGGCAGCTAAGAAGAGGATGTGTGTTAATTTGCCGTTGGTCGGACCCTCACCCTTAGGAGCTTCTGGTTTGGGTATGAAATCACAATTCAGCGCCACGGTTTGTTTTGAGTATCTCTTTTTGTTTGTGTGTTAGATTTTTTATCACCCCTCTTTTATCTTGTGCAGTTCATATCTTTCATTGACGGGATGATTAACAACTGCGGGTCTGAGGTGAGAAAATCAAGAAAACAACTTGCTGAGTCGAAGTATAAATAATCGCATTTTGAGGCTAAGTTGGCGGTTATCAAGGATACTAATAGGGCCTGATATTTACAACTATTATGCCATGATATAACCCCTATTTAGAGTTTATTATATATGTTTGGAGTATGCTTTAGAGTATTTGCAGGTTCATGTACATTCTGGAGAACTTTGGTGATTTTGGAGCTTTTAGAGATGCAGAACTACGCATACGCTTCATATGTTTATCTATAGATGGACACATTCCCATGGTGCGATTTAGCTGATATTTTACACAAGATATATATTTGAGGTAAATTTCTAATGCCACCAGTTTGAGTTCAATCAGCGATCCTAGAGCCAAAGTTATGATCGATTTACTGGAGAGTGGTCTTTCTGCTTCGCGAGATGAAGCTGTCGAGAAGGTGAATGGATATCCAATTGACGGTGCAGCCCTCTTGTCGATCGAAGGTGATCCCAGAAGACAGTCCTGACTTGTTTCAAGAACGACTTAAGCCGAGAATCCACCACAAATTACCAGAATACCCCAGGACGACTTTAGACATAATTTATATTGTTTTCTAGCCATTGTTGACGGCTAGGCTTTATTCTAAATATTATTCTAGGGCTTAAATGCTTGACTTGAGAGACCATCAATCTACGCAAGATCATTGCCATCGATCGATGGTCATTCTAGACCTCGCAGCGAGAGCTGTTCATCTTTTACATTAGATATCGAGGTCTAGGATTGATACCGTTAGCCTTCTATCGAATTCTAGGATTGAAACCCTAAGTCTAGATATTTTGCATTATTGTTTACAACAACCAATCAATCAACACTCTACTTTTATTCACTGTCTACTAAACTGTTTCCCTAGCTTAACTGAAACTCTGTAGTCTATTTGTGTACACACGCTCCCTGTCGATTCGATCCCTAAGTACTAACTGAATCTCTTATTTGAGAGAGTAAAGTCATTTGAGTGATATCAAATTTTGCGCCATTGCCGGGGAGCAAGGATTCACCATTAGACTTGTTAATAGTTTATTCTAGGTTTTTATTATTGTTCGTTAGTTACTGATAAAAATTTCTTTTTGTGTTTCAGTTACATGCATATGAGTACCAGAAGCAAAAAAGGGATATGACTCTTACTTGTAGAGCCACTGGATTTAGAACGCGTGATCCATAAGTCTACGAGGGTAGTCGAGACCTACAAGCAGCAATCACTAGCGTAGAAGTCCAAGTATCGAACGACACGGCTCATCAAGTATCGATCGACATTACCCAAGCAGCAGCGATCAACAAAAACTCTCCATCAATAAACACAATCACCCTCGCTGTCGATTGACACCAACCACTCTTCGTCGATCGACACTACTTGCGAGAAGATAGAGAAGGTCGAAGTAGTAATACTGAGTGTTGACAAGAATGACATCTTACGGGACGAAAGAGGTCGTGCGCACAACAGTGCACGACAATTGATTCATGCACAGGGGACTGCAATCCCTGATGCTACTGCTGTTACTGTGAATTCTGGATTGAATGACAAAAGACACTTAGAGACTACAACAGGCTTGAGGATTTCTATGCCAAAAGGTCTGCAATGTGTCGTTCTGAACCACAAAGGAATGTCTTTGAACTGAATCCTACATATATCTCTCTTGTGGGTCAGCATCCTTTTAATGGTCTTCCTCATGAATGTCCCGTAACCACCTTGAATCATTCGATGATTAGCGTCGATCATTAAGTGCAATGGGAAGATACTACTCTGCAAACTATTCCCATACTCTCATTCCGGATAAGCAGCATGTTGGTTCAAGAGTCTGCCACCAGGATCTCTCACTACCTGGAATGACATCACGAACGGCCTTCCTCACCAACTTTCTCTATGATACTGAAGCAAATATGGAGATAAAATGAAATCTATGCTGAGATATATGGTAGAGGAGAAGAAGATGGATATGGAGAGCCGAGCAGAGTAAAAGAAGCCGATATTAGTGATCCGACTTCAGCATCGATCGACACTAAGACATCAACATCGACCGACGTTAAGACCTCAACATCGAATTACACTAACCCCTGTTGTCGATCGATACCCTTCTTGGAGCTAGAGGAATTCGTGAAGAAATTGGATTAAGGACACCTGAAGATTTGGGTCAGGACCGGAAGCAGAAGCTTAATAACGATCAGCACACTTCAGAAGAGATCTGGAATCTTCACCAAAAGCTGGCATCGATCGACACCACCGGAGAGCATCGATCGACAGCCACCCAACTTCATCGATCGACATATATTTGATAATATTGATCGACACCCCATGGCTGGATGAAACCATTATTACGTGATTGAACCAGAACCAGTTGGGAAGAGTATGCGTGAGTCTGAGACCTTACACCTTGCTGTCCCAGAACATCTACGACAACATATCTGCACAGAAAAGCTGACGTTTTTTGCAAAAGAGTGAAGAGGGTACATGACCCTGTGAATTTTGTGGTTCCATGTGCTGTTTTAGAGGTCAAAATTTCTATTCCATCAAATAAAAGTGTGCATCCGGGTTCCTACAGTGTGGTATTTGATGATAAAATTTATGCGG
>CAJHQP010007646.1:0-31187 GCA_905132765.1 Moricandia arvensis | reverse complement strand
AGGCCACAGACTTTTGACCTTTCGACTACTATAAACATGATCCGTTCATATTGTTAACTGTAGTGTTTAGCATTAAAATAGTCAATTAACTAATGCCAATTACAGTGTTACAAAAAAAAAAAAAAACTCTAATGCCAATTACCATATAAATAGTCAATTACTTTAGTGTTAAAAAAATTCTTGGCCCATTAAGGTACCGTAAAGATACTTAGAGACATTAGCATTAAGACAAAGAAAAACTATTGGGTTTGTTTAAGTCGTGCTAGTGAGTGAGAGAATGAATGACATATAAGCCTACGAGGTCTTATTCAAAGCATAATATATATATTCGTATCTTGATTCGGTTATGTACATATTTAAGTTTGTGTTGTGAATAGAGAGTCTAACATTTAAAATTTAGATAAATAATGTCTAATATATAAAAGAATGTTCAACTCTTTTTTTTTTTTTTTTGTCGACTTCATTTCATTTCATTAAGCACAAAGGTTTTTTTTACATGTACAAGCAATAGATAATTAACAACAGAGAAAATAGATGAGTATTTAGTAAATATAATTGGAAGTAGTGAGTAGCACGTGTCAACCATGGAGCTTTCATTGGTAGCACGTAATGAACACGCGTTCTTCACCAAAGAGATGGTAAGCACGGCCGTCCAAGTAGCTTCTCCACCGTGACTGTTGCAGATCCACCTCCATTCTCTTCCCTTCTCCGTCGTTATTCTATTAGCTTATACGAGTGCCTTTCAACTAAACCTCAGCTACTTGATCGGACTAGCCTTGATTCACCGGAATTCCAAACTCAGAACGCATAGACCACAACTGAAGATCGACCATTTGTTGGACCGTAGAACGCCAACTCTTCTTAATCGACTTCATAAATGGCTGAAGCGATCCATCAAACTTTATCAACTCTTATTCGGAGATGCTATCCTCAACGCAGGAAGACTGATTCTCCTAAAGAGGGATAAAAGTGAGCGGCAAAACCAAGGAAACTTCACAAATCACCGATGGAATTAAGATAAAACCGATTGAAAGACACTGATTTCAATCCCATCGAGATAAAAGAAACAAACTTGAAGAACTCCTCGAATGAAATTGATACAAAAGTCGTCAAACGAAAACAAAATCGGCAACCCGAAAACTAGAGTCGATCAAAATGATCGAAGTTTTATTTATCAGAACAAGAAAGGCTAGATCGACCAAAAGGTCGAATATATACAACAAAACAAAAGATGGTCGACGAAACCGTCGCCGGCCACCGGACGCAAAGCTATATCGAAAGTTCTAGATCTAGAGAGAGGTTGAAACAGAGATGATCCATGGATCACTGTTACATCACTCAACCCGAGAGGATGAGTTCAGGGAAATTCTGAGCTGCAAGACCCACTACAACCAAGCACATCCGGGAACTTAAGTGCAGAAGGAGATGTAACTGCTTTTGACCTTGTTGTCGATTTTACCGACTATGGAGAGGAAGTCGTCGTTCACATGGAGGATGAACCAGATATTGGAGAATTTCACCAAGATCCAGATTCAGATTCATCTGGAGATGATGAATATTTCGGCCTTTCAAACTTAAATGTGGGCTTTCAGCAGCAACATTTGGGTCCAATATAACTTCATGGTATGGGCTTATCCAAAGGAATTTTTAGTTATTATTTATTTTATTAATGCTCCTCGTCTTTTATTTTTTTCACCAGTATTATTATATCGGGAGAGTGGGAGACAGGTGTGCATTGATGTTTCACCAAATAAGTACATAACAACACCCAATGTCATTAAACATTAATCAAGTAAGTATAAATATCGCATATGCTCAGCTCATCTTATCCGCTGCATATAATCAATTAGTATAAATAATCGAATATTCATTCATTCATTGATAGCCTACAACAAAGTCTACTACTCTCTTGAAAACCTGAAAGTTTGACCGTTGAACACGAGAAGTAACAAAGAAGAGCGTGAATAGAGGTTGTAAAAAGCAATTACAAAAAGTTTTAAAAAGTCGAAAGAATCAACGATCAGGATTAAATCATACATTGAACGGCTGTGATTAACGCGTTCGAGTGAAAGTTGGGTTAAAGGTAACGACTAAGATGAGGACACGTGGTTCCTTATTTGACGGGATGGGCCGTTACTGTTTTCACTTTATATTCCCTCAAAAAAAAAAACAAATAAAAGAAGATTAGAGAGGAAACGAAACATTAACGGTGATGGGCCAAGCGCCGTCGTCCACGGCGGAATCGAACGGAGGAAGAGAGGTAGATATTAGGTTATGGTCTGTGTCTCCGGTGATTGTTGCTGGTGTTGGAGAATCCGAATCGATGGATGTTGTTAGAGATCGTGATTTTACTTTAGATCTACCTGATGAGTGCTTAGCTCACGTGTTTCAGTATCTTGGAGCTGGAGATCGGAAACGATGCTCTCTCGTTTGTAAACGGTGGCTTTTCGTCGACGGTCAGAATCGTCATCGGTTATCTCTCGACGCTAGAGCTGAGATCTTCTCGTTCTTAACGTCTATGTTCAATCGGTTCGATTCGGTGACGAAGCTCGCTCTCCGATGTGATAGGAAGTCTGCTAGCTTGAGCGACGAGGCGTTGGTGACGATCTCTGTTCGTTGTTTGAATCTGAGTCGTGTGAAGCTTCGTGGGTGTCGTGAGATCACGGATCTGGGGATGGTGGAGTTCGCTAGGAACTGTAAGAATCTGAAGAAGCTTTCTGTTGGATCTTGTAACTTCGGAGCGAGAGGTGTGAACGCGATGCTTGAGCATTGTAAGCTTCTTGAGGAGCTGTCGGTGAAGCGACTCAGAGGGATTCACGAAGCAGCTGAGTTGATTCAGCTGCCGGGAGATGGTTCGTCTTCTTCGCTTAGATCTATTTGCTTGAAGGAGCTTGTTAATGGTCAGGTGTTTGAGCCCTTGGTTGCTACTACTAGAACGCTGAAAACTTTGAAAATTATTCGTTGTTTGGGTGATTGGGATAAGGTTTTACAAATGATTGGTGAAGGGAACAGCTCCTTGAGTGAGATTCACCTGGAGAGGCTCCAAGTCAGTGACTTTGGGCTTTCCGCGGTATCAAAATGCTCAAATGTGGAGACTTTACATATAGTGAAGACACCAGAATGCTCCAACTATGGTTTGATTGATGTGGCTGAGAGATGTAAGCTGCTGAGGAAGCTTCACATTGATGGTTGGAGGACTAATAGGATTGGTGACGAAGGTCTAGAGGCTGTAGCTAGAAACTGCTTGAACTTACAAGAACTTGTACTGATTGGTGTAAATGCAACGCATAAGAGTCTATCAGCCATTGCTTCAAACTGTGAGAAACTCGAAAGGTTAGCTCTTTGCGGGAGTGGAACCATAGGGGATACGGAGATTGCTTGCATAGCTAAGAAATGCGGGGCGTTGAGGAAGTTCTGTATCAAAGGATGTCCGGTTTCGGATCTAGGGATCGAGGCCCTCGCTGCTGGCTGTCCTAATCTGGTGAAACTGAAGGTTAAGAAATGTAAAGTGGTGACTGGGGAGATTGGAGAGTGGCTGCGCGAACAAAGGAGGACGCTTGTGGTGAGTATGGATGGTGATGAAACCGAAGCAACAGTAGCGGTTGATGGTGAGAGTGAAACAGCGTTGGAGGAGACAAGGATGGGTCAAGCAGGTGGTGGTGTAGTGGCGGAGATTGTTGGTTCAGGTAATGGTGGTGGTGGCGGAAGCAATGGAGGAAGTAGATTAGCGACGATTAGGTCAAAGTTTGGGTTCTTTGCTGGAAGGAACTTAGTAAGTTGCAGATTCAGGAGATGGTCTCATAATCACAACGGTTCTAGTTCAACTTGATCAACTACTATAAAAACGATAATTGTCAAAAAAAAAGAAAAGAAGCTTTGTGGCCATGTTTGATTTCTTTTGTCTGTAATCCTGTTTCATGTGTGTGTGTGTGTAAGAAGAAGACTTTGTCAATTAGAAAAGTTATTCCAAGGAAGAATGTTTATTTGTTAGTTCTCTGTTTGGAACTGAATGTTTGGTCTCAAATGAATGATGTGAATCAATTGTCATGTTCGTTCAATTATTTGACTTGTAGTATTTATAAGAACCAGCGTTACTTAGATACAAATGTAGAAGTCATCTATGTATACTTAATTACCTCCGGTTATACTTGATTATCGTAATTTTATTAAGCACTATTAATTACTATAAACTAACAGAAAAGGACAGAAAGGTAATTAAAAGATGAAGCTGCCTCAAACTAATTTTTTTTTAAAAGCACGAAACAGAGTAAAACCCTAATTCTCCAGCTCCTACATTCACCAGAGTCGCCGCCTCTGGAAACTATCACAGAGCGACCGTCCGGTACTAGTCGACTGTGAAAGCTCCGTTGTACATTCACTAGGTTTGGTGTTATGGAGCATAAACTATTGGAGCATAAACTAGCAACTGCTGAGAAGAAGGTACACGCCGCTTGCCTCTTTCGTTTAATTTCGTATCGATAGACTTTGATTCTTATTGAAGTTATCATAGCGTAGGTGCTAGTAGAGCTGGTTAAGTTAGTGCAGAAAAATGGTCTACAAGGCAACAACGGAGGATGGAAGGAGTTCCTAAACTCATACGACAAGAGACTCGGCTCGAGTCTCAGTGATCCTTCGCGACGCTCCCATGATGTATTGGTCGCTTTTCTTTTGTCTTTCGAAAAGGATGAAGATCGGCAGGTATAACACTACCAAGCACACATTAGTTTTTTTTTAATCTTTGTGTGGATCACTTAGTTCTTAGTTGTTGCTTTTGTTCAGCTAATCCTTAAGGTTCTTCAGCGTGGTGATAATAGTAATCTCCTTGAGAAATTCAGGCAAGAATCTCCTGATAAAGAGACTCCTGAGCAGGTTTGCAACATTTGTTTTGAGTTTATGTTTTTGTAAGTTGTTTATGATGTTGTTTGGCATTGCAGAGGCTAGTTAGAATGACTGTTACGCATCCTAAGTATGCAATCTACTATACTTTCCCTTCCCACGCCGAGGTATGTGTGTGTTTCAATCTGTCTGTAATGGAGACAAAAGGTTTGAGCATATGAGATAATGAAGATGTTTGAATTGCATAACAGGATTGGTTTGTAACTAGGACTGGCAAGAAGCAGTCAAAAGTGATGAAGTCAACCCGAATGCTTGCTATTGATTGTGAGATGGTTACTTGTGAAGATGGCAGTGAAGCTGTTGTTAGGGTTGGTGCCGTTGACCGTGATTTAAAGGTTTAAGATTCTTCTTCTTCTTCTTTGATCCAACAATTGTTATTGTCTTGTTTTTCTTATTAACATATGCTCATGAATCAGGTGGTTCTTGACAAATTTGTGAAACCGAGTCTACCGGTTATTGACTATAAGACAGAAATTACTGGAGTTACTGCTGAGGATCTTGAGAAAGCCACTCTATCTGTTGCTGATATTCAGAAAAAATTGCAGAGGTTTCTTTCTAAGGGAACTGTTTTAGTAGGTCACGGTTTGCACAATGATCTTCAAGGTAAGCTAGCTAGAATCTCCAAATTTGTCTCTTTATAAATTTTATTGTGTTTACGAGTTTGTTACTATGATCACAGTGTTGAGGGTAGATCATGCTAGAGTTATCGATACCTCGCTTGTATTCAAGTATGACGGTGCAAACAGTTCTCGAACACCTTCTTTGTTAAATCTATGCAAGGCAAGCATGTGTACCGTTTAATATTCTCTTTCTCACTATGATATCAAACCAAGAGTTATGTATATGATTTGATAAATCCTGTTGTGGTGTAACTTCTCCAGTCTGTTTTGGGTGAAGAACTGCGAATGGCGGGTGCTGCTCACAATTGCGTTCATGACGCTGCCGCTGCCATGAAGCTTGTACTTGCTGTTGTGGAGAAAGGAGTAGAGACCTCGATTCCACAAACTGAAGAAGTAAGACGGATTGTTACTATTCAACTAAGCTCCAAAATAAATAAAAAAGTAAAATATATAGTTTCCTGAAACACAATGCATTAATGTCAGATGTTGGAGGTTGAGAAGACAATACAAGAGGCTAAGAAGGCGAGTCTCTATCTTCATAAGATCCCTCCCAAGGTTCCCTCTGAAGAATTACAAGGAGTTATTACGGGAGACTTCAAAGTCGAGGTTAAGGTAATGTTATTGTAAACCACCCCAACATGCTTAATCCTTTTCTTCTCACTTGAAATCTGAGGATCACGTTTTTTTTTTTTTTGTGTGCAGCCACCAAAGAAGGTAGGAGGTTATTATAGCGCAGAAGTTGTTTTTAGTAGTCAAGAGGAAGCTAATCAAGCATTTGATAACGTTGGTGGAGATATAGTTAAGGTACTTGGGATCATCTCTCTCTCTCTCTCAGGATCTGTAGCTATCTTAAGAAATTCTATATGATATGTGTATGCCATCTCTTTGTTTCAGGATACAATGGGTTTGTCACAAAAAATGGTTGAGTTTAAGCTGAGTTCTGGATTGGTATCTAGACTATACGTTCGTAAAAATGTTCAAGATGGTGAAGTCTCTGCCAAAAAGAGAAGTAACACAGAGGAGAACAATGCGAGTTCCAAGAGACAAAAGAGGGAGAATGATTGTGAGGAGACCAGAGAAGAGAATGTAAACCAATGCAGCAGCCGAAAGAGCTCATGTGACAATCTTTTAAAGGAAATTGAAGAACTGAAGGAGAAGCTCAAAGCTAAGGAATGTGAGGTTGAGGAAATTGAAGAGAAGCTCAAAACTAAGGAACGTGTGGTTGAGGAAATTGAAGAGAAGCTCAAAGCTAAGGAACATCAGATTGAAGCTCAGGATAAGATGATTACTAACCTCAAAAAGAAGATGAAAAAGTGAAAGACTTCAAACGTTTTAATCATCATCCAAATCAGATACTATTGTATTCCCAATTTTGTTTTAAGCATTTCGGTTGAAAAACTCATGAGGTTTTGTATTGTATTTGATGAAGCCAATGCATACAAAACAATTGCTTTTGATATCTACGGTGAAAAAAAAAGAATATGAAAACTCAAGCCTATTCGTCTTATATCCTTCAACGAGTTGCTGATACTTTGTTACCATAAAAAGCTTTGGGTTCTTGTTTCCCCTTAGAGTCCTTGGTCTTTGATCCTCTTGGCTTACCGTGTTGGTTGTTTTTCGCCTCTTTTGTCACCACTGGGAGCTTTGAGAAGGAGTCTTTCCATGGTGTCCTCTTTGATGCCACTGTTATATCTAAAGGGGAGTTTATGATCCAGCTGCGTACAAGTATAAAGATTGCAAAGTCAAGATGATGTTATGACTTTAGTACAACAACAGAGAGGGATGAGTGTAGTAGAACAACAAACTTACCCAGGTGGGAACTTGCTATCAGCTCTGGCTTCAACCCTGAGCCACCAAAGCAAGACGTTTCGGCCACAGCTTCCAAGTGGTTCCACCATGGAAGGATCCTTGACCAAGGACAACGGACTATCATCATTACCATCCAACAAGTTGTTAACATCATTAACCCATGTTGGTTTATCATCAACAGATTCCTTCCAAAGCAACCTAGAGTTCAACACAAACCCTGACCACTCCATCTTACTAGGCATCACAGCCGCTTTGTCATCGACATAAACAGCACTCTTGGTGGCATATGGCTGCGTGTTGAAAACATGCCAGCCCACTAGTTTCCCAGAGGAAGAGTCACAACTAGGACCTTGTATCGGCATCATCGACAAAGGCTCCCCTCCTTGTTGATTCATCTTCAAGACTGATGATAACTCATCAGCATTACCAGAGTGAGCAAGTATCCCAACAGATAAAGCACCAAACCATTTCACATTCTGAATCTCCTCAAAGAGCTCCATGCTATGCATGTTGCTATCATCAGCAAACAAAACAATCCCATCTAACTTCTCCTCTCTCACCATCCTCAACGCTTGAATCCTCATCTTCGTCTCCACCTTGTGGCGATCTTCCCAAGTATTCGGCATCTTCTGCTCGAATCCAACGTGAATCGTCTTCAATCCTGATTTTCCGATGAACGAAGCCGTCTCGTTGGTCTTCCCACCAGCTTCCACCACGATCCACACCACATCGTAAGGTACGAGCATGAGCGAGTGCATAACTCCGGTCAAGTGAAGCGCCTGGAAAGTCCGTACATAAGTCGGCGTCACCGCGATCACGGTCTTGGGGCTCCTGACGCCGTAGAGCGACTTCTGCTCCTTCTGTACTCTCTGAAGTAGCTGATGAGCTCTCATGACTTCGATCGGGTTCGGGTGAGGCCATGGACGGATCCGGATCCCGTGTCTTCCAACCACCACTCGAGAGCTCTTCGCCGTGACGTTGGTTCTCTCCAGAGGCTTCAGCTGGAGAAGATGGCTGACCCCGCCGGTGGTGGTGTATAGATTGGTGACGGAAGTGGAGAAGAGGAAGAAGAGGACTAAGTGGCTGAATCGGAACCCTAGAATCAAGCTGATCAAGCAGCATAGACAGTGAATCACTAGCCAGAAGATTGAGGATGGAGCTGTGACTTGGGGATGAAACCTCCGTCGAATGACGACGGATCCAACGATCTGAAGGTGCTTCCTCGACGGTTCAAGTAACTCGATCGAAATGCAGAGAGGAGCTTCATCTTCTTCGCTTCTCTCCTTTCTCAACAGTTAGAGTGAGAACATAAAAGAGGGGGAAAAGTTTGTTAAGAATGATTAAATTAATTAATTACTTTGCATTTACGGTTTAATTAATTTCATTATTATGGGTCTGCTGGTGCAACGGACATATTTAAATATGGAAATCGAAAAGTAAAAGCAATGTTCCATTTATAAACCCGACGGGTTACACGTGGCTTGTAATTAACGAGAGGTTCAAGCGTTAATGTCGCGGCATTATACGGTGGAGTGATGATAAAGGAGGAGATTTGGGGGTAAAACACGTGTTTAATGAGCTAATGATTGCTGCTTGATTACGTAAGCGGCCAATGGAAGAATAATAGTCGTACGATTTAGGTTTCCGGTGAAGTTTTATTTCTAAGCAAAAGCTACTTGTTGTGCTTGTGGACTATAGCACATGATTTTCTATAAATATATACATAGATTATACTCCTTTCATCAAAAAAAGAAAATACAAGTATTATGAAAGGGTAGTTCTCTTAAATGATATTTTAAAATTTTTATCATTAAAATAATTCTAAAAAAATAACCAAAATAATAATTTTTGTTTTAAATTTTTTATTAATTATATTTTTTTAAAAAATTAAACTTATCTTCAAAATTTCATCCCATAACTCTAAACCTTAAATATATAAACTTCTTAATTATTTTTCTCGGTCAAATATTTGTCGTTCTAAAATCACAAACCCTATTACAAAATCATTATTGGTTCGTATGGTATGATGAAGGATAGCTGGATTAGAACTCAGATAAGCCCATACCTTAATTTAAATATACACGGCCCATAAAGGCCCAAACATTTCCCAAATAAAACCACAACTTCTAATAGGCTTCGAGCCCTAATTTATTGCGGCGGCGGCGATGTCTTGCTCCACCGTCGTCAGTTCATGAAACCCTCGACCCTGTCTCTTCTCAAAATTTTCCGGACCCGAGATACTCCCCTCTTACGAATCCGAACAATGACACAGACTTCGGATCCATCGAAAGTGCGCGACGATCTGCTCTGCTCGGATCAGCAGCAGAGTGATGTGCAGATTGAGAAAGTGGTCGAGGCAGCGCCGGCGATCTTGGGCTCTCCAGGTCGAGTATTGAGCATAGATACTAGGGTGGAACAGGCGTGGGCACACTGGAAGAAACTGGGTAGACCAAAGTATATAGTAGCTCCAATGGTGGATAACTCAGAGCTGCCTTTTCGACTGCTCTGCCAGAAATACGGAGCTCAAGCAGCTTATACACCGATGCTACATTCTAGGATCTTCACCGAGACTGATAATCGAAACAAGGAATTCACCACTTGTAAGGAGGACAGGCCATTGTTTGTGCAGTTCTGTGCTAATGATCCTGATACCCTTTTGGAAGCTGCAAAGAGAGTCCAACCTTACTGCGATTATGTTGACATCAACTTAGGGTAACTACATTTCACTTCTTTCTGTATTAGGAGGCTTCTTCAGTAAAAATCGATTTTTATTGCTTAACTGTTAGTTCTTTTTAGTTCAGACATTATTCAGTGATTTGGGTCTGTAGATTCTGGAAATGATAGGGTTCAATGAGCGTTAGTAGTTTGAATCTTCACACCTTGTTTATTAGGTTTCTTCAGTAAAGATCAATTTTTTATCGCAGCAGACATAGTTCAATGATTCAGGTCCTTAAGTTTTGGAAATGGAAGAGTTAAGTGAGTGTTAGTAGCACAATGACGTTAAGTGTAGTTTGAACCTTGGGCCTATTGAGTAAGATTGTTTGGGGGCGTTTTGGTCTCAGGTGTCCTCAGCGTATAGCGAGGCGAGGAAACTATGGTGCATTCTTGATGGATAACCTTCCTTTGGTGAAATCACTTGTTGAGAAGTTAGCTCAGAACCTCACTGTTCCTGTCTCCTGCAAAATCCGCATTTTCCCTAACCTTCAAGATACACTCAATTACGCCAAGATGCTTGAAGACGCTGGTTGCTCGCTGCTAGCAGTTCACGGCCGCACCAGAGATGAGAAAGACGGCAAAAAGTTTAGAGCTAATTGGGGCGCCATCAAGGAGGTGAGAAACGCTCTGAGAATCCCTGTTTTAGCGAATGGGAATGTGAGATGCATTGAAGATGTGGAGGACTGTATCAAAGAGACGGGTGTTGAAGGTGTTCTTTCCGCTGAGACGCTCCTTGAAAACCCTGCGGTCTTTGCTGGGTTTAGAACAGCTGAATGGGCTAAAGACAGTGAAGAAGAGGGATACGTCGATGGAGGGTTAGATCAAGGAGATTTAGTTGTTGAGTATTTGAAGTTATGTGAGAAGCATCCCGTTCCATGGAGGATGATTCGGTCCCACGTGCATAAGATGTTAGGAGATTGGTTTAAGGTGCATCCACAGGTTAGGGAGCAGCTTAATTCTCAGAACATATTGACCTTTGAGTTTCTATACGGTCTTGTGGATCAGCTAAAAGAGCTTGGAGGACGAGTTCCACTCTACAAGAAAAGGAAGATAGATACACTCGAAGAGTAATCTATACGTTTTTGATTCATTGGGATTCTTGTGTTGTATCAGTGTCTAAATACTTTTTAAAGTATAACTAAATTTTAGATTAACATTTTTAAGCTAAGTACCTTGAAGAATATAAGCTTTTTTGTAAAGTTTTAATTGATTGAATTTTCACATGGGTCAAAGATTTGAATATTACAGTAGTAGAAAAGATATAAAGGTAAAAAGCAAAAGGTTTTTTATTTTACTCAAAGTCCTCCGCGATTGACGTTGTCAACCACCACCTGGTGTCTATCCACGAGATTTAGCGCACATTTTACTCAAGGGGACGGAGAAACAAAGCGTTTCTTACGATCACGGCAGAACTTCGTGCTGTTCTTATCCATCTTCTCTATCACGTAGTGCGCAAGCATGTCGTTAGATTCCACAAGATTCTCCCGACAAAGAAACTCATCGCCACAAAGTCTCTCGATCTCTCTGTAATAATCGTGAACGAACACATGCGTCTTGTGACTCCCACCTGATTTTTTACTCCGGGCAAGAACCGCCGCCGTGAAAATGGACGCCATCCTTCCCGGCACATCCCCACCGTCGCCACGTGGTCCGTCGACTAAGATCACATCCCAGTCGAGATCGTAGACGTGGTTCGGCAAATCGTTGAGACCCAACTTGCAGTCTGAGAAGAGAAGATTCTGCACGGGACGACACTCGTTCCTCGCCGCTTCTTTGACCGCCGACACAAGCTCACGCGCCTCGCGAGCCTTCGTCGTGTACTGAACGTCGAAGACTTCGATCTCCGGGTGGATTTCTTCGAAGTAAGCCGCGTAGTAACGGTTCTCCTCGATGTACACCGTCCTGCCGTTGTGGTTCAGCGATCTCCAGAGAAGGGTTTCGTGTGTTAGGCCGAAAACGAGGAGATTGCACGGCGGAGAACAGCGGCGGAGGACGTCGGAGATGGATTTCATCTCTCCGTATGACATGTGGAAGCTGTCGTTAGATCTTGACGCGTAGTGAAGCAGAGCGTTGATGGCGCTCGTTGGTAACTGAGAGGTCGGAGCGGAGGAGTCGGCGGAGGTGACGACGGAAGAGACGGAGGAGGTGTTTTTGGAAGAGATGATGGTGTCGGTGGTGTAGAGTAGAGTAAGGAGAAAAGCGATGGTGAAGAATGAGACAAAAGCGAGAAGCCATAGACGATTAGTGCTTGTTTGTTTTTGAATGTATGGATGAACAAGTATGAGCTTTGTGTTTGTGTTTCCACCGCTTTTCATTTTTTTTTCTTTTGAGTCTGTAGACAGAGGAAGAAGACGAAGAGAATGACTCTGTTTTAAAAGTGGTTTTAGAAGATTAAACATCCAATATTTTTATGTATAAACCTATCAGAGACTGACGACGATTGGTCAATATTATAATGTATAGTTTTAATATTCTAGAAGATTAATTGATCCTCTGGAATTCTTATTAATTTTGTGTAACCTTTCCTTAAAACATTTGTTTCTTTTAGAATATTTCCGAAGGCGACATTTCTCTAATACAATTAAGAAAAATAACATCTATCTAACCTAGGAGATTACCTAATTCACAAATCACAGTAAACTTTTTTTGTCAACACAAAACTAACCAAATAGTGTCAGGTATTATGTTGATATAAATATTGATAGTGCTCCTAGTTCAATGAGTTTTGTTGAAACTTGCAAAAACGAACATTGAAATCTAAAAACGTTTGGATGTGTAGCTGTAAGATATAAATTTACCATGATAATTAAAAACTGAATGAGAATAATTTAAAACGACTTATATAAATTATTTATCAACAAGATCGTTTAGAAAAAAAACAAGATCCTTAAACTATAATGCGACGTGGGGTTTGTTGGGAAGAATACAAATTTGGCGAAACTATGAAATAATCAAACAAAATACTAACTGTTAATTATTGGTTATATTGATAAAATAATAAGGAAAAATGTAAATAAATAAGGAAGGTGTGTGTGTGGTTAGGAGGTGGTTGTACCGTACATGCATGGAGCTGGTGAGAGGAAGAAGAAGGGAGAAGAGAGGTGTCGGCGTTTTGGTTACTGCAAAGTGACACCATAACTAATTACAGTCCACATGTCTTTGTCCCTTCTTCTTATTTCTTACGGAATACTAATATTTTAAACTAATGCATTTAAATATTACCATATGAAAAATAAAAAAATGTGTTTAAAATTTATGCTCAACAAAAACAAATTCAACGCTTCATTTAGTCATTAGTTACCACTTACCATAGCCCAGAAAGACTAGGGAAAACCAAATTATATATCATATGATACATACATATCCTTTTATAAATTACTGAACTGAGTTAAAAGAAGTTTAAAACTTACAAATTAACCATGTGGTGTAAACATATTTTCTGTGAAATATCAACGACGTCTGATTAACGTGTATGAAAGTTCAATGAAGAAAAAAGAGTACTGAACGTGTGGGACAGCGTAAGAGTAATATAAATTCTATAAACAAATTTTCACTAACGTAAATACTGTATATTTTTATCATTACAAAAAATTTATGGTGATGATATTGTGATAGTGTGAGGTTTCATTCATCAACATTCACGTGGAGGCCAATTAATCTCTGGTTGGACTTGGCCTTTGCCCCAAATGGATCCTTTACTGAAATTCAACTGCTATAGCATGGCCCATATAAAATAAGGTGTATTTTATTTGGGCTTTATCATGGGCCATCGAGATTCAGGATTAGCTAATTAAGTAGAGAATCCACCTTTTTAAGTGATACTGATTTACACATAAGTCTAAAGTAATAGTACTGGTGGGCGCTTCTTTTTAGAACTAATTTACAAATGATGAAGTCAAAATCACTTTAGTTAGTTTTTTCTCCGTATAGCCACCCATCACTTTTATTATTTAATTGATTAAAAACGAGAATTTAGTGTAGTCTTTAAACTCAATAGTTAAGGAAATGACGTAAAGAGAGAGTGGAGATGCTGTTTTTGAGTCACACAAACGCAGCACGCTCTGCTTATCTTGAATGATCTTTATAAATAAAGTGCAATCTGAAAAAAGGAAAAGTGAGTACCAATAAACAATCTTTTCTCATATTCTATTAAAAATAAAAAATAAAAATAAAACATACAAGAGTGGGAACAAAGAGATTTATGTGATTCGAAACAAAGACGAGCAACTCCATAGAATTCTCCATACTTTGCCACAATGTCATTCTGTCAATAGTGTTGTTTTTGTATTTACATTTTATAAATTAAAACATGATCATCTTCTCTATTAAAAGAGAAGTACAAAAAAATCTACTTACAAAAAGTCATTGGACCATTAAATTTATTTACCTTCCTATTATTTCTACTTACATAACAATTAGTTATAATTAAATATACAACATAATCTCACGTAATCATTGTATTCAACAATATATAATGAGACCCACTTGCTTCACAAATCTCATAAAACAAATCTTTCGTAACTTTTTGATTTTTTAATCATTTTTTTACATAACTTATATCAGCTAATTATTGGTTGTATTTTATTATTACTTTTTGTATCTTATTGACTTTCTTAACGAGATATAACCCGCTTCTAATTATTAGTTATACATTTTTTAACTTACAAACGCCAAATGGGTAATGCCCTACACCTTCTTATTTACAATTAAAACTTTACTAATTATTTTAATATTTATCTATTAAAAGAAAAATACCATAAAAATACCATAAAAATTCATACTAAATTCATTTTAACAATTACATCTATTTGATTATTTACATTAAACTATTAAATATAAAATATTTCTAATATTTTAATAATTATTAGGATATAAATAATAAGTCAATTACAAAAAAAATTATTGTAAAAAAATCTAACAAGATCTTACTAAGATTTTAAATATTTTTAAATGAATGTATTCATTAATTTAATAATTAATAATATATTATCTATTTTTAAAGATTTTATAAGTATAATTTATATCATATTGAAATAAAAGTAATATATGAATGAAATAGGAAAAGTTATTGAATTGAAATATTAATATATTTTTTAAAATTATAATTAATAAAATAAAAAATTACCCGCACGGATGTGCGGGTCAAAATCTAGTTAATTTTTGTTTGTAAAGACAAAAATTTACGTGGAAAAAAAAGGACCACAGCTGCTTGGCTACGAGTCTAGTCGTTTACCTAAGGACCAATCAGCAACGGTTATAGCTCACTCACGGACTCACTCACACTTTCATTAGCGGCTCGAGACGCTAATGCCTACGCGCCTCACTCCTCACACTACACACAGTTCCAATGCGATTCTTCTCGGAGACCATAATTTTGACCGCCTCGGGTAAAAGAAAAATAAAAACTCTTTTGAAGAAATGCATGATTCTGTTAACTATTGACAGCGTAGTAACTTTTAAAACTACTATATGATAAAATCCATAACTTTTCTTACTAACATTCATAATGACTTGTAGTAGAATAACAACGATCTTATTCGTACCGTGTCATTTTCTCACACCTACACAAATTCAATGGAACGTTAGGTATAATTTGCATTATAAGTTATAATGTAGACCGTTTTTATATACTTATTTTGTAACAAGTTCGTTATACTAAAAAATAATTAATTCATCAGTCCTGTTGATACAAAATAAATAAAAATTCACTGGCTAAAAAATTTCACCACAAGCACGTGATCCACTTCATATCCCCAGAGGCCCAGACTCTCACCGAGTCCAAGCGGACATACAGCTTTGCAAAACAAAAAAAAAAGTAAAAAAAAAAATGTCACTGAAGTTCCTTCTCTTCTTCTTCTTCCTCCTCCATGTCTCCGCCGGATTCTCATCATCGGATCCGAACTACTTCAACTCCTTGCTCCTTCCGACGCAGTAGCTTTACTCTCTTTCAAATCCACCGCCGATCTCGACAACAAGCTCTTGTATTCCCTCACTGAGCGTTACGACTACTGTCAATGGCGCGGCGTCAAATGCGCACAGGGCCGCGTCGTTCGCCTTGTTCTCTCCGGCGTTGGCCTCCGCGGCGACTTCTCTTCCGCCACTCTTAGCCGCCTCGACCAGCTCCGAGTTCTGAGTCTGGAGAATAACTCGCTCTTTGGTCCGATTCCTGATCTCTCCGCTCTCGTTAACCTCAAGTCTCTCTTCCTTAGCCGGAATGAGTTCACCGGAGAGTTCCCTCCTTCGATTCTCTCACTCCACCGGTTAATGATTCTCTCTCTTTCTTATAACAACTTCACCGGTCAGATTCCCTCTGAGATAACCGCTCTTGACCGGTTAACTTCCTTGAATCTCGAGTTTAACCGCTTTAACGGCACACTCCCCTCGCTGAACCAGTCGTTTCTAACTTCCTTCAACGTTTCCGGTAACAACTTAACCGGATTAATCCCGGTTACACCGACTTTATCGCGATTCGAAGCGTCGTCGTTTCGGTCTAACCCAGGGCTATGCGGGGAGATCATCAACCGAGCTTGCCCTTCACGCTCGCCGTTCTTCGGGTCAAGTAACAAAACGTCGTCGTCTTCGACGTCGCAAGCTCCGTTGGGGCAAAGCGCGCAGGCGCAGAGCGGAGGAGCGGTGGTTATCTCACCGGTGGTATCGAGGAAGAAAGGTAAAGAGAATGGGCTAGTTCTGGGCTTCACAGTGGGCCTCGCGTCGCTTATCGTCCTTGGTCTCTGCCTCGTCGTGTTCTCTCTAGTGATTAAGAAACAGAACAACGATAATGAGATTTACGAACCAAGTCAAAAAGAAGAAGCGTCTTCCTCCTCTCAACAACAACAACAACAGAGTCAAGCTCAACGAACAACAAGAACAGTTCCTATCTTGAATCCGAACAGTTCCGTAGAGAAGCTTCAGTTTCGAGCAACGGAGCCGCAAAGCCGAGTCCCAAACAGCGGGAATCTGATCTTCTGCGGCGAGTCGAGTCAAGGGATGTACACTCTAGAGCAGCTTATGCGGGCTTCCGCGGAGCTTCTGGGAAGAGGATCCGTAGGGATTACGTACAAGGCGGTGTTTGATAACCAGCTCATCGTGACGGTGAAGAGGCTAGACGCGGCTAAAACGGCGGTGACGAGCGAAGAGGCGTTCGAGAATCACATGGAGATTGTTGGTGGACTCAGTCACCAGAATCTTGTTCCGATTAGAGCTTACTTTCAGTCTAACGGAGAGAGACTCATCATCTACGATTACCAACCCAATGGCAGCCTCTTCAATCTCATTCACGGTACGTTTTTGAGTTTTTTTTAGGGTTTTAGTTTTCAACTCAGCGAGTCACCACCACCGAGTTGATGATTTTTTTACTTTAATTAATCACCGTTAATTAAAAAATGTGGGTCATTAGTTAGTGTCTTAATCATGACGTGACAAACCGTAAGTTCTTTTGGCCCTAAACTAATGACCCACTCTTTATCTTTATTTTATTTTTATTTTTTGAATTGAATGTTCAATTTATTCAAATCAAAGCCTTTTGTTTAGATGAAGTGCAGCTAATTCTCAAGTGTTTAAAAGAATAAAAAATCATCCTAAGACCCTATGTTGTATTGGTCTTTTTTATCTTTATTTTAAAGATTAAACCCTAGATTATTAGAGAAAGCACGAGTCTTTTAAGTGTGGCGGGTTTTAGTGCACACAGCTTTAAGTAGTGTCCTTGTTGAACTGAAACTGACCACACAGCGACAATCGCGGGTCTTACTTTTGTAATAATATAATATTTAAAAAAAAGTTTTTGTACGTATGCTCTTTTTTTTTCTGAAGTTTTCCGTTGAATTTACTTACACACTAGTGGAAGACGACAGATACCTGGTGGAACTCTGTGCTGTTTTCACGTGAAATCTCGTCTCATGCCATGTCTGTCTCTACACCTTGCGTTAGTGCTTATACGCCGGAGATTTATTAAACATTTTTTCCAAAAATGAAGAACCTTACGAATTACATTAAGAATGTTTGTTTCTCTCGGTGCTTCTTGCTTGTTGCTCCATGTTTGGACCCATATATATATATATATATATAGTACCAAATGGCACTTAACTAATTTTTAATATGTTACAGGTTCAAGATCCTCAAGAGCAAAGCCATTACATTGGACATCATGTTTAAAGATTGCAGAAGATGTAGCTCAAGGCTTATACTACATTCACCAAACATCGTCAGCATTAGTCCATGGAAACCTTAAATCAACTAACATCCTCCTCGGACAAGACTTCGAAGCTTGTTTAACTGATTACTGCCTCAGTGTCTTAACAGATTCTTCTTCTTCTAATGATGATGATCCTGACTCTTCCTCTTACAAAGCCCCTGAGATCAGAAAATCATCTCGTAGACCAACTTCCAAATGTGACGTATATTCGTTTGGTGTCTTAATCTTTGAGCTTTTGACTGGTAAGAACGCATCTAGGCATCCGTTTATGGCACCTCATGATATGCTTGATTGGGTTAGAGCAATGAGAGAAGAAGAGGAAGGAGCAGAGGATAATAGGCTTGGTATGATGACTGAAACAGCTTGTCTTTGCCGTGTGACATCCCCTGAGCAAAGACCGACGATGAGACAAGTGATCAAGATGATTCAGGAGATTAAGGAGAGTGTTATGGCTGAAGAGAACGATCCTTTCAGTGAAAGCGAAACTCGTAGGGTTTACTCCGACCAGTTTTCCCAAGGGAGGGGGGTAAATTTAGTCAAAAGGAGAATATAGATGCGTAGATTGTAACTTTCTTAGGATATGGGGTCGCATTGGTAACAATGTTGAACTTTGGAGAGCAAAAAGTCAAACAAAGATGCTTTTTTTTATCTTTTCCATATATGATATCAACCGTTGAAATTGTTTTTCTACCAGATAAATAATTGTGAGTTTAAGCCCCACCTCTGTCAGTATATTTATGACTCATTTCCAAAGTAAGATATTTAAAAAATAAAAGTATTTTAAGTGCAATGCAAATATACTCTCTTTTTTTTAGGAATAGCAATGCTATACTTAAGGGTTGAAAAAACTATACATTCAACCCATTAGTTTAAGGAATAAAAGGCCATATCTATGTTAGAGCTAACTTACAAGGCCCAGCTCGGTACCTCCCGACCCATTAATATTTTATGGCATTATGGACTCTGGCATTTGAGCAATAACAACCTATTTATTTTATATACACAAAGATTTGTTTTGTTATTTTAAATTAGAGAATCTGGTTTTATCTTCGTTTACTGTTTAGTGGATTAATATAATACACACACTGTGTTGACTTTTACTGATATTCAGCCGCCTCGTGGTAGAGTTGATTCAGGAATACCTAGCAAAAAAAAATATTTTCCCTGATTTAAGGGAGATTAGAGCATCTCCATTTCGATTTAAAATAAAAAAATAAAAAAATAAAAAATCAACTAATCGTGGGCTGTCACATGTCAGTGGGACTCATGAAACAGTGCAAAAACCGCTTTTTAAATTGGAGTTTTTGAAACCGGTCTTTAACAAAAGTGGTAGAACCCACCACCACTTTTTGTTAAGGACCCTTCCTAAATACTTTCCAATGGAGGTGACCTTAGTAATTACGTTCCTCTTTGTTACCTAAGCTGCTAATGTGATAAGCATATTTGTGACTAATGATCTATCGTCTGAAGTTGAATCTTATTATATGCTCAGAAATATTTTACATGTTGAATCAGTTCGATGTTTATTATTTTTAACGATGCGTATTATTGATTTAATAAATGATGATATATTATCATTTGAAGAGGTATATAACAACAACGATATAAAACAACATGGCATTTTAAATAAATGGCAACCCCATATTTTCAAAAAGAAATATGTAATGAAGTGGTCCATTTTCTATAAAAATTAATTGATATTTCTTGCTTTTCCGTGGTAATTGGCGCCATGTTCACGTGCCAACTGGGTCACAGCTAAAAGTTTCCTTATTAAAAATACTACTTCCATGTTTAAATTATTTGTTTTGTAAATTTTCATATTTTAAATTTTAAACAAAGTCGTCGAAACAATCCAAGTATCACTTAACTCATCCTACCCTACAGATTTTTCATTTTTCTATAACAAAATTTTCAATATTATTAGCCTATTGAAATAAATCTTTTGCGTGTAACGATTCCCAAATGAGCGTCGAATTATTACGAAAGAAAAATAAACTGTTACTTAACAAGTTAACGTCGTAATTGTTCCTTGTCGGCTGCAATGAAAAATGATTTTTTAATATTATCAGAATGACTATAATACCTATATACACTGACGTTTATAATTTAAGGACCACCGTGCAAAATTTGGAAAACATAAAAGAAAAAAAATCCTTATTAATATGCTTATTTGTAAAATTATGACTTACGGCATATTAGTAGATGGGTTCACATCACGAGAATATTATTGAAATCGTGAAGAAAACAAGTCAAGAAAGCAGCAACATCATATAATATGGTTCAACATATCATTAAAGATTATGGCTAAATCATGTACAAGCTGTCGATAATCCATAAGAATAAATATCATATCCATACAAATTTTGATTGAAGAAAATACAACTCGACACTCCTGAAAATAACATAAAAAAATAATTGGAAGATCGGTTCTTTCGGGGATTGACATATTGCTTATCTTAATCAACCTCCACCTGCTATATATAATATTCAGATTTTTTTTTTTAAATTACCAATTAATTTATCTTAATTATTAACGATAGATAACGACATGACCAATAACCACTTGTAAATCGTAACTTCTTATGTATTTGTTCTGGATTCTATTTTAAGGGACGTTCACCAGATAACGTAGTTGTTGTTTAGTGAAAACTTATAGAAGATTTGATTTTTGGAAGCCGAATTAATTAAGCTTATTTCAAAGTTTGGATTCATAAATATTTATCAACCAAAAAACAAAATGGTAGTATCGCTGAATTAGGTTATATTATTTGAAAGTTGATTTAAATAAAAGATAGGAGGTAGCAACTTAAAACATTTTTTGGGGGAAATACTTTCTTATAATAAAAGTTACTGGAGATCGTAATCTATCACAACTATGATTACCATGGTTACTGATATTATGTTGTTATAATACTATTTTAATAATATTAATGGTTTTATTGTTGTGATTATTATTGTTAGCTTGGAAACAAAATGATCAACTCGTAAGGCTATTTCTTTAAAAATATTCTTTTATGTTCCCAAACAATTTGATTGGTTTGAATGTTTGTATAATAACATTCTCGATAAACATTATTAGTTTAAGTGGGTTCAAGTACACCAAAATTCTCAAATATACCGAAAGTAACCTTGAGAATATCAAAAGAAAAAACTGGAAAAATGACAAAACTGAGAGAATAACGGGGGAATGAAAGGGACAAGAAGGACAATGCATAATACGTGTCGTAATTTGAGTACACATAAAGACAATTCCTAACGGTATCCAGTCACCGACCACCGACCTAACTTTCTTCTCCACTAGCCTATTACCGTATCTCGTAGGTATTTTCGTATACACTGTTTACTCTGCTATATAATCTATACGGACCGCAATAATGTTCCAAAATAGTCTACTTATATAATTGAAAAATCAAGAAAAATTAATAGGCTCTATTTTCTTGAACAATCAAGAGAAATGAATAGGCTCTATTTTCTTGAAAAAGTAAATTGACCCCATCTAAAAATACTATTTCCAGCAAAGCAGTTGATATGAGAAACCACTCTATAAAACGTTTTGTAATATATATATATATATATATATATATATATATATTTAAAAATTATGTATTTTCTAAATAAATTATATCTACTATATTTCATTTTAATTGTCATTTTAAATTTATATACACAAATTAAAAAAAATATTTAATTTTACATAATTTTTGAATAAAAATATTATTATCTGTAAACTTAATTATATTTCAACTGCTATAAAAATAGAAGAACATATAAAGTTAATAAATTTTGAATTTTAAATTAACATTTATTTTGAAATAAAATGACTAGTGACAATTAAAATGTATACTTCTATAAGAAAATGTCATGAATACAATTACGAAATGTATATTTCTATAAGAAAAAATGTCATGAATACAACAACAACAAAAAAAGAGAATGATCTTCATATGACTCACCGATATGATATTTTTTTTCACAGTCGTTCATAATCCAAAAGGATTTTGGTAATGAGTATAACTGATCTCTGTATAGCTTGTTTGTCTATCTGGACAAGGAGGCCAAGTATATCTTCCGCATAAATTTATAGAATCTGGTTATAAATACATTAATATGCTCAGAACCATTATATATTAGTTATAACTTATAAGTACCAGGGAATATACGTGGACAATAAATAGTAAAAAAATAGAGGAGGGTTTGCGTACTATAATACATATGGATAGTAGAATATGGAGATTATAGTATTAGTATGCGCATGTCATCTCCACCACCTCTTCTTCCGCCTATCATTTTTATAAAATTTCTGTTCCATTAAAAAAAAGAAAAATACAATCAAACACAGAAGATACAGCTTTCATCATCTACCCAATAATATATTCATTAGTTTTATAATATTTTAAACAGATAATAATCCAGAAAAAAGAAACTTGGTTATTATAGCTACAAAAACGAATCCAGCACCAAACCAAACCAAACCATACCACCATGACAAGTTTATCTTCAAAAAACTCTTCTCTCTACTTTTTCTTTTGTCGGTGAATTTGGATTTGTCTACTCCCTCCCACCATCATAATACCACCTGCAACCTCTCTCTCTCTCTCTCTCCGACATATTTATTCTCTGTCACCGTCTCTCTCTCTCTCAAAAAGTCTCATCCTTTGGAGATTTTAAGATCCTCCATGGACGGCGGCGGAGTAGCTAACGTGGCAGTCGCTGCCGGGACGACGAGGAAGAGGGAGAGACCTTACAAGGGTATAAGGATGAGGAAGTGGGGCAAATGGGTTGCTGAGATTCGTGAGCCTAACAAGCGCTCTAGGTTATGGCTCGGCTCTTACTCCACCCCCGAGGCGGCGGCGAGAGCTTATGACACGGCGGTTTTCTACCTCAGAGGACCCACGGCGAGGCTTAACTTCCCTGAGCTTCTCCCCGGAGAGAAATTTTCCGAGGAGGACATGTCGGCTGCGACGATAAGGAAGAAAGCCACGGAGGTTGGTGCTCAGGTTGACGCTTTGGGTACGGCGGTGCTAAGTAACTGCCGCCGTGTTTTTGGACAGAGTCAGGAGAGTGATGATGATAATAAGAGTTTTCATAGGAATTATCAAAACGGTGATGAGCGAGATGAGAAGAGATTGAAGAGTGGCGGGTGGTTATTGGAGCGGGTTGACTTGAATAAATTACCCGACCCGGAAAGCTCCGATGAAGACTGGGAAACCAAATAAAATAAATAATATTTATATATTTTGGAAGAGCGGTGGCCGCACGCCTCGGCCTACCTCTGGGAAAAATCATTAGCGCCGTTTATGTTTTTTTCTTTCTTTTTTTTTTTCGTTTTGCATTATCTGAAAATTTAGGGTTTCTAGTTATTAATTTTTTCTTCCTTTTTTTTATTACGTGTGTTGCGGTTTATGGAATTTTAGGCTATTGCTTAAAGAATGCAAAGTGTATATTACCACTCATTAATAGTCATTTATGAATTTCGCCCTATTCCTATCATAATTTGTTTACTTTACCTTTACCCAAAATACTATTTTGTTTGATATATATGTTTCAGATAGCATTTCCGTAAACTTTTTTTGATGTAATTGTACTTATGTAGCTATAAAATTAAATGAAATTTTTTAAAATATATTTTTTTTTACAACAAATCTCCAACAAGATTATAATAATATTTTTTTTGCTTTAGAAAATAAAATACTTATAGTATTTTTTTTATTTTAGCTTTAAAACTAATTTAATTATGACTGGTAATTTATATGGTTACAAAAATAAAAATAAAGCTAAATTCACTAGTTACAATCCACCCAATAATCCGCTTAACACAAGTTATTTTTATTTAACATTCCTAATTTGTTATTACGTTCTTATTTAAGCTTTTGACCTTGTGACTATTAGATCATGCTGGCTTTACCTGCGTATACTTCTGGATTGAGTTTTTTCTTTATTTTGGCTTTAATTATACAATGTACTTATACATGGTTGTCATTTTTGGTATAATTTATGAGAAAAGATTGATTTAGAAAGGTTTTCTATACATCTTGATGGGTGTATAATGATCAAACGAGTGCAATCTCTTCTTGGTCCGAAGTTTAGTAAGACTGGATCGAAGGGAGGGGATTTGAAGTTGAATAATAATAACTAGACATAGTATGACCTACATGCATATCATATAAAAGCAACTTGACATAGTCTATCTCTATTAATTACGTCCACATTTTTTGTTTTCTGTTAATTCATAAAGTTATTGTAATGCATGAATGGATAAGTTTTTGGGTCGTCGGGGACTTGGTCACTTGGGGTTGTGTTTTGTTTTTGTCTTCTGCTCCATTTATATTTGTTCTGTGGGTACCATTTAGATTTTATATGCTCTATCTATCTTTTCCAGTTCTATTATTACAAGCTCTATTATTTTCATTCCTGCTTTTATTTTTAGATCTGTTCTCAATAAATTTACGTTATCTTGTGTATCTTGTGTATATCGGAGTTTATTTTTGTCCTTCACCATACGTTTTAGTAATACTTTAGTACATACACTTTAATATATATATGTGTGACATGGCCCAAGGATAAGTACGTATATCAGATTACCTATCTCATTTTACTCTTTTTTTGGTTCATAATTCCTATTGAGATCGTGTTGGGAGTTTCTAGCTATATGTCAATCTTTTTTCTGGTGAAAATTAAACAATGCTACTCTAGGGTACACTATTTATGTTTGTACTTCTACTGTTAATTATGTTTGTTATGGGTTGTTATTGATATTAATCAGGAATAAAAATGCGAAGATACCAAACTAAGAAAGAGTACAGATGGATGAGGCCAAGACAACACTAGCTAAAGTGGTCTCGATTTGATATTTGATGGGGTTTCCTTTTTTTCTGTTCGCAGAGTGTTTGTTTCTAAATCACAAAACTCTTTTGAACTGGACCAAATCGATCGATTTTATGTCTAAATCAACTTTGTTATGTCTCATAATAAGTGAGGAGAGTTTGGTAATTGCCGTTTAATATTATGGCATTAACTAAAATCCAGTACTATAATTGAACCCTAACCGCAACTCTTACAAATATCAATTCAGTACATAACTCGATTAAGAGCATCTCTAATGATAATATCCACCATTGATTAAATCTTTTTTTTTTACATATTAAAAAGAAATATTAACTAATCGCGGGTTGCAACGTGTCTCGGAAGTCTGCAAATAGTGTAAAGATTCACTAAGAAAAATTCTTATTTAGAAATTTTAAAGATTAAATCCTTAATTTTTAATAGAATCCACTGATTATTTAATTATTATTTTTAAATACACCTCTTAAATATTATCGTTGGACATGCTCTATGCAATTTAGAAATCACTGACCCAAGTCACCCATTTTCCCCAACCTCCTTGTCTGATCATTGTTTCTCGTTTGTCACTGTCTCGATGGAGTTTTCCCAAAATAGTTAGCGATTTGAAACCAATATCAAATTGAAAGAGCTTATTCTAACCCGTGCTTGAAAATACGAGAATATCTTTTAACATAGACTACTTTAATAAAAAATAAGAATGATTTGGTATGTATGATAATATTATATAATTTTTATATTAAATATGAAGTTAATATCAAATACTATTTTATTTTATTTTTAATTATAATTCTTATAATGAAGTGTTATAAATTCTCTTGAAAAAACTGATATATACAATTTTTATTCACAAAAAATATTTAATGTCAATTTATTAATTGAACATCTTATTTATACATGGTTTTAATTTTATATGTTTTTTTTGTTTGATTGATACTTATCCAAGTTCAAGATCAATATACCATATTTAAAGGAATCAGCATGGTATCATTTGATTTGATTATGAAACAAATTATATTTTTAGTTCCATCTGGTTGAAAATTTCTTCATCTTTTTTTCTGCTTAGTAATGGAAAGAGGTATCACACTTGTTAGCAATTACCACAAGCTTGTAGGAGCTATATGAGATGATAATATAACAATATACAGAATCTATGACACTGGTAACTATTACTGTTACAGAACTATGCCTTTCTTACTGTACAAATACGCATTGTGAGGTCAAAAATATCATAGAAATCACAAACTACGTCAGAGATATTATTACATTTTCCTTTCTTTCACCTAAAGTCTAAATTCGTTTTTTACATCCACTTGATCCTTTCTTTTTTTTCTTCTATGATACGTTATTTTCTTTCAATTATTGGGCTCTATAAGGCCTAGAGAAATAGTGTTAGAAGATAAGCACCTTTACAATCTGTACCAGCGCTTCAAATTTTGGTTTATGTTCATTAAGCTTGACAATGGGTCTAATCACAGTCTCAGCTCGTTTGGGGAGCCCAAGCCAGCCCACAATAGCTTATGAGTTCCATTGTTCGGACATAAAACATGTCCAACAAGGGTATGTAGGAGGGTTTCTCAAATTAAAAGAAAATTACAAAATTAGCAAAAATAGGAGAGAGGTTAACTTTGTATCTCAAATAAAATATTTTGAGAACCCCTTCACATAACTATTTGCCACATGTAAACTTCTAACTAGTTAAATTATTTTCAAAATAATAAATTTTAATCAAAAAGATAAAACATATTAAAATATGATTTTAAATCTGACAAGAACCTCTTTTTAGACAACTAACCATTAAGGTCGCTCTAAGTACGTTGCTGACATGCTCAAGAACTGAAAAATATACATAGCTTTGTAATTTTGAACAAAGATATATTTCAAACAAAGATATACACATTGATGTTGTACAAGTTTGCTTTTTTCCTATTTGTTTAATTTATAATTAGTCGATTTCTTGTGCGGTGCCTTTATACCATTTTGGTATGTACTAATTGGACATAGGTTTGGGTGTATTGGTCGAATAAACCAAGAAATAATTTATTTATAGAAATTCTCTCCGATAACAATATACAATGTTTTGGCTTTTACGCACCCATCAATTTCTTGGATTCTATTCCAAGGTAAAGTTTTCACCACCACTGGCTCCTAATCCTAGTTGTCTATTGAATAGTATATATTACATTAACTCAAAGTCGTGTTAAGAGTTTTTAATGGAATCTCTTGCAATTTTATATTTTAAAGGTAAAAGAATAATAGAATAGTTCTTATTTATAGAAATTCTTATGTATTTATAAGAGACTCATTACATACATATCACTAAATTAGTGATTATATTTTGTTATTTTAAAAATAAAAATAAAAATAAAATAGTTATACTACAAAACAAATATTTTTTAATTATTGAGATATTCATAGAGTTTCTACTATTGTTAATGCTCTTGCTAAATATAATTTTTAGATTGTATGAATATTATTGGTTTGGAAAAAGTTTACATAACATGCTCCGAAAATTTTAACCATTTACACATTAGTAGACATGTTATTAGTACTTTGAAATTAAAAACGGAGAAAAAGATTATTCACGTGAGTCACGTTGCGGAGAGGTATCAGCTTCCGTGATATTGATGAAAAATGGAGCCCACATATTTCGACTGTCTGGATTCACCGACGGTAGGAAGATGATTTTATCGACACCGTCCGATGTTTCAAAGCTGTCATCGTATCTTTAACATAAGTATATAATAAATAAACAATAGATTTTCTAATTTGAGATGATTGTGCCGACACATTTTTGGTGTTACGTGTCTCTCTTGTTACTTCAAGATTTGTACGACTATAAGACCATCTCCAATGGAGTATCTAGCATGTATCTATCTCATGGTTCTATATAATTATATGCTCAAAATTAAATAAAAAAGAAAAAGAATAGATGGATATGGTTCTAGAACTAATTCTAAACTACACGTGTCACTTTCTGATGGATAACATTTTAATTAAAAAAAATAACACCTAATTTTTTTTCTCTCTCTCGCTCTCTTATTTCCCGGATCAATTTGCTCAATCAATCTTCCCCAAATTCAGAGATTGAAACTGGAGTGATAGTCGGGATGATGATGATGATGATGTTGTCGAGATGCTTCGTCAGCTCTAAACCTCGAAAGATGATTGATGTAGCTTGCGGCGATAGCTCTCTCCCACCGTCGCCGACGTCTTCATGGCTCCGACAGCTCTTGTCGTTGGAATCCCTCTCTCTCTGCTTCTCTCTATCGTATTGACGATTGGGGAGCTTTCACGGCCAACTCTTTCGGTAACATCTTCGTCCGTCTTCATGCCTCCGACACTCGGCCTCACCATTACATCGATCTCCTCAAAGTCGCCACGAGTTTGACGGATCCGAAGGCCTCCAGTGGTTTAGGGTTGCAGCTCCCACTCATCGTACGGTTCCCTGACGTGTTAAAGAACATGCTCGAGTGTCTTCAATCCTCGTTTGATTTTGTGGTTAAGAGTCAAAGGTACCCTTCTCGTTTACCATCGTGAAGGACTCAAGCTCATCACGTTCCAGTTTCTTCTCTAGTTCAATATTTTTTTTTTGTAATTCCTTATTGAACCTGGTCTCTTTGTCAGGTTGGTGGACACGACAGATGGGGAATGCATATGATCCCCTTGCAGATAATTAACGTTTGCCTTGGCTTGGTAGAGTCTACATATTATTACAAGTTTTTCAAATTTTAAAACTTAAAATCTTTAATTGGTTCTATCATTGGAGGGGTTAAAACTAAAAAAATATCTAAAATTTTTTATGTTGATTATTTTCAATTAAAAATTGATTTAGAACTTTAAGACCATATCTATTGTTGGAGATGGTCTAACTATGTTAGTGGAAGGTTCTAATTCAAACCACGTTTTTCATGTAATGTAACAAAATCAAAAACAAATCTTGATTAACCTGAATTAAATATTTAATTATTGTTGTGTTGTCAAGTTCTGGCTAACGGATGATAAGATTGTAGGAATGAATAAGATCTAGACAAGCGCTTACCTAACTGAAACGTCGTTACTATTTACTAATATTAGTTACATGTGTTAATTGTGTTAACAAATAAAATCTTTCATTTCCTAATAGTTTTGAGTGATCCAGATCAATCTTAGATTAGGTATATAACCAGAACATGGTCCAACCATATACCCACGACCTCTAACTAATTTTAAAGTGAGTCCACTGAAAGATTATCCAGTTATATACCTAGCCTGATTTGAACTCTTAGAATAAGTAGTTTTACACCACACTTCAAAGTTTTGATCCTGCACCACATACCATTTACGTCCGTGGGGAGTGATTATTGTAATTTTCTTATGATAAAATTAGGATCAGATTTGGATTATATAGCAAAGAGGCAAAACTCTAAGCCATAAATGAAAATACAATATCCTCAAATAACATATTTGCAAAACTATACTAGTGGGGAATTTATTTTTAAAATAGCACAAATATTATGAATCTAGCACATTTAAGACCGGATCTAAAATTTTTAAAACTATAAAACATTTATTAATAATTTTTTATAAATATATGTCCATTTACAAAATATCATTAAAATAATTTAGGACTAAAGCTAATATAATTTCATTTGATTGTGTCCAAATCCGAGTATGAACATACTTATCTTGAACCACATTATCCCATTATATCATGAATTTCACACCTAATGAACCAATATTATTTAGTCTAATGGACACATCATTTCTATTTAATTTAGAGAAAACACACTATTGAAACATACATGTAATAAATCCAGATTAAACTCCATGATATTTAGTATTCGTATGTAGCTAAATATTAGTCGTATTTGGTAATATTATACATCTTCTTTTGTCATCTTTAAAATTGGTTGGAATCCATAATAAAGCCATCCACAATCAAAAAGAAAGAAAGCTACTATGCGATATGATGATGTGTTTTATTGCAACAAACAACGGTGGGGCTAAGAATTACATTATTGAATTTAACAGACAGATATTGATGAATGTATAGAGAGGGAGAGAGAGTAATCTAATTACTACTTAGGGAAAGAAACAGAGAGCATCAAAGCATCGTCATAGTTCCATTAGGGGAAGGTTTGGCTTTTTCTCCCACTACTTGTATTATTCCTCTTTCATGCTTTGGCTCTCCTTTTACCCACACCCTATCTTTTTTTCTTTTTCTTTTACTCTTCTTTAGAAATATGCGTTTTTCTTTTACTTCAACCCTTAAAATATTCATACAAATAACAAATCAATGTAGACAATTTTCTTCGTTTTTTTTTGTTTGGCCGGCATGCACTTCTTTTCTTCTGATTTTTTTTTTCAAAACTTGGACTTGTCTTCGAAGGAAACATGTAAATAATTTTGAAACATGAAAAAAGTTTTTGTTTTTAAATGATAAAATATGCAGATGTATGTATGCTATATGCATATATATTATTTATATATCATATATTTCATCAGTATATCTATTGCTATTTAAGTCATGTCAAACTGAAAAAATAGTTGATACATTGTGATGGTCTAATAACCAAGCCAATAAAACTTTATTTGCTGTTTCCCATACTCTTGGATGGGGGCACTTTCGGTAATATATTTTATTTTCCCCAGTCACATTATTTACGTTTCCTATTTTCTCGTACCAACCTCTTTCACTGACTTTTTCTGTTGTTGTCTCAATATATTTTCTCGCAAATACGATGGCATTTTGTAAAGATACGTCAATTTTGTTAGGAAATCACATGAACAATGTCTTCTTGTCACGAAATCTTATAGGCTTTTAGCTAACTTTTCTCCTGTCTAGATAACACAAAGTGATTATTATTTTTATTTTTTTGTAGATTGAGTTGTTGTGCCAATGTTGCTCGGAGAAAGAAGGGAAAATAATAAATTTTGAGTAGTTGGAGTAGGAGAAACTAAATAGTACAAGAAATTAAATAAGATACTCCTATCTGCATCATCCTGCTTATTTCATCCATAATAGTTTTCAGTAAAAAAAAACAACTTATGAATTTGATTTCCCCTTATTATAAAGATACTTGTGGTGCCAATACTCTTTTTTTTTTTTTTTTTTTTGTCCGCAGCCCAATTAA
>CAJHQP010007645.1:0-31204 GCA_905132765.1 Moricandia arvensis | reverse complement strand
CCTAGGATAAACCATGGAAGACGATTCACACATCACTCGTGAACGCCTCTACGAACTAAATAAACTTCAAAACACTCGACTTGCACTGGGAAGTTTTTTGTTGGTTTTTCGATATAAAAGTATTTTAATGGATGAGGAGGATACAAGTTCTTTAAAGAAGAGAGGCTGAGCCGATTTCTTTAACTGTTGCAGCACATGCAAATGTTTTTTTTTCCCAAAAATCTCTCGAAAATGTTGGGAGTGGAATGTTGAGTAATGAGCCAAAAAACTGAAAGTAATTTGGTCCAAAAAAACCTTAATGGGCCTACGGTCCTTCATCAAGACCCAAGCCCATACCCACGCCAAGCCGAGTTGAGCCAGCTAGATAGCGGCGGCAGCACGTATGTGGAGGAGCAGAGCCTAGCCACCATGTGAGCCTTTGAACAATCTAAAGTGAGTGAGTATATTTATACTACTAAGTATTTCTCTTCTTCCTGATGTGAGACTTTACATTAGAACAAGTTTTTGAGACTTTATCACTTCATGTTGCCAAATTCGGAGCTTCATTTCTCATTCATTTTAAATCTGATTTTGACACTTGAAATACTAGATTGTAGTGTTCGTTGCAAGCTTTCCAATTAGTTATTATCTAGTCATGACAACCAACGATTTGGCCGGAAAAGCCGGTTGAATATTCAAAACTTTCAGCCCATTCATTTGAACAAAATCCTGAACTTTTCTAGTTTTCATGAGTGAACTTATAGAATATTGCCTTACACTTACTCACGTATAAAATATCTCATTTCACACTCATGAGGTGATTGATCATGAATAGTATTGAGTAATACTCCTTTTTACAAGCTATGGAATCATTAAAATCTGACGCTTATCCTTCTCACATTTAACACCACTTTTATTATCTTAGTAGCTAAGAAGAGAATATAGTCTTGAAGTGATCTTGAAAGATTATGTTTAATTTAATTTTCCCTTTGAATCTACATCTTCTAAACTGATATCATACCACAATTGCTTAGGATATCTAAAGGAACCAGTAAACCAGCATGTGTTAATGTAGAGTGTTTGTTCTGCTGACCAACACACTCCTTGATGAACTTAAGAACCTCTACTGACCAACACACTCCTTGACCACAATTTTCTGCTGAAGCGTTGTAAGTCTTTAGTATCATTCATGTCCACCAATTGCACTAAAGTGAAATTGTTCGAGCATGACATGAATATGTGAAGATTTTTTTCGGTATAACTATCATGTCACCTCTATAGAACAACCCGTCTGCATATTTGTAATCAACAGCTTCGTAATCTCCTCTTTTAATCGCTTCAACCAACTTCTGTAACTCTACATCGTTTTTCATCTGAATGAGTAATTATGTTATGTCCAATGACATGGGGGCTGTAATCTTCAGCTACATGAATGTCTCACCTGATGGTCTTCTTGACAATGCATTTGGAACCTTATTGTCCTTGCCAAGTTTGTACTCAATTGTATAATCCAATCCCAGCAGTTTAGAGGTCCATTTTTCTGTTTTGAAGTCATTGACTTCTGGTCCAATAAAAACTTTAAACTATTTTGGTCAGTTCTGATGATGAAAGTATTTCCTGTCAGATAATGCCTCCATTTGGTGACTACGAACATTATTGCTAATATTTATCTCTCCTATACATTTATATCAAGTATAATAACTATATAGGAATCCTAACATCAAATGTCTTTGGTTATTCTAGCTAGAGCAAAGTTGAGTTAGAACAAACTTATCATCGAACACCTTCCAGGTATGAAAATGTCTACATCTCTAATTTAACTTGATCAAGGCTAAAATAGCATTAAGAACACTCAACAAGAAAGGAAATAGAAAAATCTACTACTAAACACCATAAATCTTCACTTAATCACTCAAATCACCTTAACCCATGAATCCAAAAAGTAACTACTCACTAATAGACATGATAAACTCAAACCATGGATGATTCAAAGTTAATCATGATTAGTGATCCAGATAATTCAATAAACACAAGAGATATAGATGAAAAGAAATTAATGGTTGATTCTTTCACCAAAATGAGTTTGTGTTTAGAGAGAAAACCTTATTATTCTTAAGATTAGGTCTAAAGATTATTTATATGACTCCTAACAACTTAGTGGGCCAAGTCAACAAGCCTGAAAGGGTCCAATAAATCATTAAATTCGACCAATTATAAAACACAACGTGGGTCCTTGGGGTCTCTCCAGGAGGTCGCTCCAGGTGCTTGCTCTGTTATCGTGATTGCGAGAGGGTGTATTAACCCTCTCCAACTGGCCGCTGTGACACACCGCAAGTGCTCTTTCCCGCTCCATCTAGTAGCTCCAGAATCATTGTTTTAGCTCAGCAATCGCGAACGGATGTACTATGCTGCTCCAGCCAGTCACTCTATATTAGAGTGGGTCGTCTTCCCCGCTCCACATGCCCGCTCCAGACCATCGACAAAATCAGCCAACTGCGAGTGGGTACCTCGAGCCGCTCCGATAGCCCGTTCTGTCTCAACGCGGGTGCCATCACCCGCAATGACGCCTCACTCCTCTCATGTCTTCGCTAGAGCGGGTGACATGCCCCGCTAGGGTACGTCGTTTCACTTGCTAAGTGACCATCTTTCCTCCAGTTTGGACCTAAATGATTCTCAACACCTCGAAGAACTCCAAAAGATACTCCAACACCTGATAAAGACTTATGTATGAAAATGAAACCTAAAGATGCCAAAATTATAATCTAAAGATCAAAGTATACAAGGATGGATGATTAAAACAAGGTAAATGCACAAGATATCAACTCTCCCAAACTTTTCCTTTACTTGTCCACAAGTAAACTTTCAAGTACAAGGTGCAGAAGAGATGTGAAGGTGAGAGCTCATTACTAAAAGATTTTCTTCAAAACCATCAATATGACATCCTTACAACATCATATCAAATAGCAAGAGCAAGACATCCTACCAAACACTAAATTCTCTAGGCTTATCTCAAATCCTTAATATTTTACACTCATCATAACTTCACAAACAAGCCTATCAATCAACTCTCACATTCATTTAACAGTAATCACAAATGCACTCTTGCGAACGGGCATTGCTCTTAGTCATTTGGCTTGGTGCGAGAAAAGGTTTGAAGCTGTGGTGAAGCAAGAAGGTTATCAAGTTCTTTCATGGTGCTTTACTCTCAAGAACAAGTATCTTGACATTTTGCATAATATATCTAAGAAGGAGAAAATCTCATGCATACAATGCTCAGTCCTCATTGTTCTACCCACTTCCTAGACACAAAACAATTTCTACCCTTGAATCCCAATGTTAAACTTCCTTTCACTCACCCCAAAGAATCCAAGAACACTAAAGAACACTCTCACTTTTAGAACTCTTTGTTTCTTTTGTTTACGAGGGATTTTATTTCACTGTTTTTCTTAGGCTTAGCTCTTTTTTTCTTTTCTTTCCCTACTCTTTCGAATATGTATATTCTTCTCTTAGGAGTTTTATTTCATTTGACACTCTTTGAGATAATCTTTTCTTTTTATTCAATCCCTAATAACTTACCTTTTCTTTGGACTTCTGAGTTCGCTCTTTTCACTCAACCCTTCAAAATCAAACACTCAATACTCCCTTCCCATCCTATGAGCTAGACAACCATAAGATCCTAAAGCTAGCAAGTAATGAGGACCAACCATTGTCATTCCCAATACTCTCAACATTATGGACATATCAAGCTTTCAAAAGAGATCTCACTCGACAAATTAGCAATGGCTTGAAAGGAAGTTAGGGTCAAGGGTGTGGAAAACTATCTAGAGGAGAGATGGCCACTTGAGTTTCCAAAGATTGGTAGAAGGGAATAAGACTAACTCAAGTGTGTGTGAGGTAACCATGATCATGCACAACAAGAGCCTATAAGCAAGATAGATTATGTTCATTAACTCATGTAAGATTGAAGTTGGTTTAAAGGACAAGCAAGTTTCATCAATCCAACAAGTTTCAAGAGAAGTTTTCAAGGCTCGAAGTCTACACGTTATCAAGAAGATGCTTATGATTCAGAAGGGTATCACATTGAGTTCTTTGCATGAGTTATTTACAAGGTTTTCTCTCAATGCATGAATGCAATCTATATGCTCTAAACTCAATCCTAAAGATGCAAATGATGCAACTAAATGATTCTTTTGTCTTTTTTTGTTTTTTTTTGTTTTTGTTTTTATGCAATTAGGAATGTAAAATGCAAGACTCAGTGACCCCCAAACTTTAATTACACAGACTCTATGTGTCCAAGAAAAAGGGATATACCGAAAATAAATTTAAAAAAAACTATAGAATGATATGTACAATGGGAAGGTGAAGGAGTACCTTTTTAGTAGCCGGGATTGGAGGCGAAGGCCTCATCCCATGTGTCATCGGGGAGGGTGGTGTAGTATCCCCGTGGCTCACTTGCAATCTCGTCATCATCTCCTCCAACATGAGAAGAATCGAAAGAAGACGAGATGTTGCCTGAGTTAGATGGGGAGCAACAGGGTTCCTCCTTAGGTGATGGAGCTAGTCAGCTGAGAGTGAAGGGCCTAGTGACAAGGAAGGGTTTGCAGTTGGGTCATAAGGTTGAGGTTGGGGAGGTTAGGTGTCTCTTATAATAAAATCTTCAGAACTGCACCATGCTACTCATCCCTTGACCAATAGATCTTCACCTTCTTCATGAACCGAGCTGAGGCCTTTTCTTGGTTTTCATTTTTTTATGAAGCTCATTGTACTTTGTATTAAGCTTGTAGAATGCCCTGTCTTGGGCTTTGTTCCAATGCTGCAGCTTGCCAATATGATCCTGAGCATCGCGGAGAGGACCGTGAGGAAATGTTCATGTATGCTGCTCAAAGTAGTAACGGGGTGGACCATAGACGGGAGGAGAGTGTCTTCTTGATGAGTACCAGCTCTCACCCCTGCTATCTTTCGCTTAGGGTCAGTGATAGGATCCAGGGGGCATGGGGTCCAAGGAACTCTTTCTTGATCAATGTCAAAACTAATGATTCTGCGATTCTCTAAGCTCGTGAGTTCTATGTTGGGAGCACCAATTCAACTAGTTTACCGTGCAATAGATATGTGTAGATAATATTCCCTTGAAAACCTCTCATTGAGATAAGCTGCCAGTCTCAGGTATGAACCATCAATAAACCAGGACCCCTTGGAATCATTCCCCAAGTTTATACCCTAGGCTATAAGCAGAGGGGTAATCAGGCCACCAATTCCCATCTGAGGAGTCTTATCAGAAGTTTTCCAAACCCAATCCTTGTAGTACACAATGTGCGTGATGAGGAAACCGACCATTCCAAATTCCAAGTAGAGGTCGGTGCTAGAAAACTGTAGCTATGAAGTTGTTGCATAAACCCGCACAGCTTGGTAAAGTAATCTCAGTTCCTCCTCATTGATTGTTCCGGGTTCCTTTCTTAGGAAGAAAGTATGAACGATTAGCCTATGAAGGTAGCGGATCTCTGGATGCCGTATGGCTGATTTATTGTCATGACTAGTAACATGGGTGTTACCGGTCAACAACTCCCAAACCGCTTTGGGGTGGTCTTTAACTTTGGGAAGGAGTAACATTTCCATGTCATGAATCTGCAGTGCTTCTTTTATATCCCTAAAGGTCATGTGGTGAGTCTTGCCATTGACCTTGAAGTTTATCTTCCCCCATCCTTCTGTTATGTGCTCAGCATCATAGTAAAAGGTGGCATCAAATGTGGATAGGAACTGGCATGAGACCTTTTCAATTTCATAGGTAGGATAAGCCATGGAGTAGAAAATTGGCATGTTCATGTGTTCCAACATAGCCTTGACATCAGCATCATCCCAAGCTCCTTCATCATCTTAAGGTCAGCAAACCACGTTTTAGTCCAAGAGACACCATTTTCCAAATGGTTATATTGCTCAAAAGCAGTTAGCTCTTTGCTTCTATCCCTCTCAATAGCAACTTATTTTCCCTTAGAGGTGGAGTTTTTGGATTTTTTTTGGGGGAGGGGGGAAGCTGTTTCCTCTTCACTACCATTACCACCTTCATTTCTACCTGAAGAAGCTACACTTTTTCCTATTATATTCTCTTTTGCCTTGGCTTTTTTCTCAGTTAGGTTCTGATGTCTAGATGTTCTCTCTGGCCTTGGCTGTTCTGCCTCATAATATTGAGGCTTCCTCCTTAGTGCAGATTCTCTTTTTTGAGCTTCTTTCGTTTCAGCTGCTTTTTTTTCTTTTTCTTATGTCTCATTGGTACCTGCAATATTCAAACTTGTGTAGAATATTAGCAAATGATAGGAGAAAGACACTTAAAAAGATTGAAACTTGATGTTGCAAATGTGAAAAGTGCTCAAGAACCAAAATTCTATGCATGCAAGCTCTAACACTCCCTAATAGACCAAGCCAATACCATTTCGATCTTAAAGTTTGGGGGAGTTTCCAAGTTGGTGGTTGAACAATGGGAGCACTACTGAGTTCACTCTTCAGCTTCTTGAAGGCTTCAAGACACTCCTTATCAAAGTTAAAGACAGTGTTCTTGCATAGCAACTTTGTCAATGGTCTAGCTATCTTTGAGAAGTCGTTAATGAACCTTCTATAGAAGCCAGCATGGCCCAAGAAGCTTCCGATGTCTTTCACTGATCTTGGTGGAGTCATCCCAATCATTACATCAATCTTCGCTTTGTCCACTTCAATACCCCTCTCAGAAATCTTGTGTCCCAATACAATTCATCCCCTTGACCATGAAGTGACATTTTTCCCAGTTGAACAAGGTTTGTGTCCTCACATCTCTATAAGACCCTGCAAAGATTAGAAAAACATGCAGAAAAAGAAGGTCTCTAGACAGAAAAATCATCCATAATGACCTCCACAACATCCTCTATTAGATCAGAAAAGATTGACATCATGCACCTTTGAAAGGTAGCAGGGGCATTACACAACCCGCATGGCATTATCCGATGGGCGAATATACCATAAGGGCATGTGAATTTTTTCTTTTTCTAATCACTGGGGTGTATAGGGATTTGCAAGAACCCCCAATACCCGTCAAGAAAACAATAATAAGGGTGGTGTACAAGCCTCTCTATCATATGATTAATGAATGGCAAAGGGAAATGATCCTTTCTGGATGCAAAGTTCAGTTTTCAATAATCAATACACATCCTATGACCTGTTATAGTCCTGGTTGGTATTAATTCATCTTTATCGTTTTTATCACAGTGATACCACCCTTCTTTGGGAGAATATGCACAGGAGATACCCATTGCTATCAGAGATAGAGTATATTACACCAACATCCAAGAGTTTAAGAATCTCTTTCTTTACAACAACTTTCACGTTGTATTCAAACTTCTTTGATGCTTTATAGTAGTCATTGATTTATCTTCTAAATGGATCTTGTGCATACACAAAGAGGGTGATATCCCCTTGATATATTCAAGTGAGTAGCCAATTGCTTTTCTATACTTTTTCAGCTCAACTAAAAGTGTAGAGAATGGATTTTCTTTTAGTTGGCTACTCACAATGATAGGATATGTGTTATTAGTACCAAGAAAGGTGTACCTTACACGAAGAGTAACAGGTTTAAGCTCCACTTTGGGTGCTTTGAGCTAATCCAATCAGCTTGTTGAAGATCCTCTTGTAGGTTAGTTGAGGAAACATTGTAAAAATTTGAGGCAGCTTAAGTTGTCTACTCCAGTCAACTCCTTGTTGGAGTCTAGCATCTTCACATACCCATTTTTCTCCTTGTCCTCAATCAATTGGACCTCTCCATCAACTTTAGAGCATGCTGTAGAGATTCCTCGAGTGCAATCTCTTCAAGGAACTCATCAGATAGAGCACCCATAGCCTCAGTGTAGAAAATTTGGCCTTGGATTGTAGTTTTTTTCATCACTTCCTTAACATCAAAGTGAAGAGTGTTCCCCTTTCCAAGATGAAGATCAATTTTTCCATCTCTAACATTCACAATGGCACCAGCAGTGGCGACGAATCATCTTCCCAATAGCAAAGGGTCTTTAGGCTATTCATCCATCTGAAGCACCACAAAATCAGTAAGCACATCACAGGTAAATCTTCCAAGGTGCATATGAGGATCTTCACAGAGTGATCAGCTATTACTAGAGAGATTCTACACTTCTTGTAATGTGTAAAAGCGAGTTTCTTTGCAATGGATAAGGGAATAAGGCCTACAGCACAGGGAAAAGTGAAGCTTCCTGGATCTTCAAGCTTCTTTGGAACTGTTAACCATTGGATAATAGCACTACACTCATCAATAAGAACCATCATGCCTGCCGTCACTTTATTCTTTTGTGTTATAGTATCTTTCAGGAACATGCTATATTGAGGAATCAACATAAGAGCATCAATAATAGGCATTGTAATCTGAACCTCACTCATTTACTTCTCAAAGAGTGCCTTGTACTTCTCCAAAAGTTGATTCTTGAATCTGTCAGGAAAGAGAAGCTTTGACTCATAAGGAGGAGTGAGTGTTGATTGTGTTGAGAAGTAGTAGCTTCATTCTTGTTCACAACCTTCTTCTCTTACAAACCTTTACTTTACCCTTAGCTTCAACTATTTTCTCCATGATCTCCCCATTGGTCTTCTCATAAACTATCACAACCTCATCCTCTAGATTGATGGCCAACTCCTCACCTTGTTTCTCATCATGCTTGAGGAGAACTCTTGAAGATAACTCTCTACATCTTCTTAATGTGATTGAGTGCATTGTCTCATTTGGAATTTGCTTAGATTTTCTAGGAAGTGATCCATTAGGCCTTTTAGAATTAGAGCTCATGGTACCAAAATGATTCTATAAGGCCTTGAACTTGTTGTTTAGCTCACTCTAGCTCCCATCAATATTTGTGTGGATATTTTTCAGTTCATTTCCAATAGTCTTTTTATTTCCTGCTTGAGATCCTAGGAGCTGCTTGAACATAGATTCCAGACTTGTATTTCTAGGCTGAACTTGTGAAGATCTCCCTTGAGATTGATTAGACTGATTTCCCTTAGAGGGGAAATCTGGAGGATGGGGTTGCTTGGCTGAGTATCCACTTCGTTGTTTGTGTAACATCCCGAATTGTGATATGTGGAAAGGCTTAAGAGAATTGATTTAGCTATCTATGTCACCAAAGTTGACTTACCTTTTCCGTCACACATCCGTTTAGAACTCCAGAGTTAAGCGTGCTTGGGTTGGAGTAGTGAAAGGATGGGTGACCTATCGGGAAATGATTCGCGATACCGTGCGAGTGAGGCCAAAACACGGGGAAAGGTCGGGTGGTGATTGCAGGGTCAGCAAACAATGATTTCGAGCCTTGGAAAAATTAACGCACGACCGTCGGATGGGATGGGGCTCATGGGCCGAGAGAGCGGGCGTGGGTGGCCCATTAGGCGTGGGCGGTCGGGGCGTTACTAGTGGTAATTTGCTACCTATGTAGCTAATGGGCAACCCACGCCCACTCTCTCGGCCCGTGAGCCCCATCCCATCCGACGGTCGTGCGTTAATTTTTCTAAAGCTCGAAATCATTTTTTGCTGACCCTGCAATCACCACCCGACCTTTCCCCGTGTTTTGGCCTCACTCGCACGGTATCGCGAATCATTTCCCGATAGGTCACCCATCCTTTCACTACTCCAACCCAAGCACGCTTAACTCTGGAGTTCTAAACGGATGTGTGACGGAAAAGGTAAGTCAACTTTGGTGACATAGGTAGCTAAATCAATTCTCTTAAGCCTTTCCACATATCACAACTCGGGATGTTACAGTTTGTTATAGAAGGGGTTTTGCTGGTAGGTGTTTGGATATTGGGGCTTGTTTTGGTACTGAAAGTTGGGTGCCTTCTTGTACCATTGACCATAAGCATTAATGAAGCACAACTCTTGTTGTCCTTCCAAACCCTCAACTTCATTAACCTCAAAATCTTCTTCTTGAGCCTGATTGCCAACAAAGTTCACCTTCTCTTGTTTTGCTCTATCGAAAAGGAGCATGTCCAGCTTGTCTTGGAGAGAATTCAGCTCTTTTCTTGTGTAGGAGTCATCACACCTCCACCTCGGTTTTGCCTATCACAATCATATACACTGAGTTTCTTTGTGCCATATTCTCAACAAGTTCCATGTCATCTTGAGCAGTTCTTCGTAAAAAGAAATCATTGCTTGTTGTGTCTAACATGCTTCGATACTTAGGCAAAGCTCCTCTGTAGACAGTGCTTAGTAGACTCTCATTAGTGAAAACATGGTGAGGGCATTGTGACAAGAATCCCTTGAACCTTTTGCAAGCTTCCCCAAATCCTTCTAAGTTCTTTTGCTGGAATCATGATATAGCATTCCTTAGCTTGGTTGTTCTTGATAATGAGAAGACTTTGTTGAGAAAAAGTTTTTTTTGCAATCATCCCATGTTTCAATACATGATCTTGGTAAGTTCTTCTCCCAGGTATGAGCTTTATCTCCCAAAGATAAATGTATAGCCTCAACTTAAAAGCATCTTTTGAAATGCCACTGATCTTCATTGTGCCACACAACTTGTTAAAGTTATCCAGATGATCCAAAGGATCTTCCAAATCCAGCCATGGCACTTGTTGCTCTGGATCATGTTGATCAAGTTTGATTTTATTTCAAAGTTGTTGTTCTCCACAGCTGGATGTCGAATACCCGCCATATTCCCATGGATGTTGGGCTGGTCATATGTTCTAATCGCCCTAACTTGGCGTGGAGGGTGTTGTAGCCTAAGCTTTGCAGCTCCTTGGCCATTTCCATCTTGAGCTCTCCCTTTAGAAGCTCCTTGAGTGTTTTGTCAATAGTTTTCAGCTCCATAGACATCTTCTTGATGAGGGTTATCATGATATTCATCCATTTCTAACCCCCAATCTTTTCTAATGAGCTAGTCGCTCTTCTCTTCTCTTTTTTGCTAATTCTCTCTCTAAAGCCATGTTGTTGTCTACTATTGGAACAAAGTATGTTGGTCCTCTACTCCTCAAATTCATGCGCCTTGTGATTCCAAGAGAGATAAATAAAGAGTATCAGTATACAAGTAAAAGAAAATAAGACTTATTCTCAAGCAATGACTAAATCCCACTGTCACAATCAATTTAGAACTAGCAACGACGCCAAATTTGATAAAGGATTTTAGTTTATCCTAATAAAATTACTATAGATGAGTGTCAATCCAATCCTAAGTGACCATGATACAATGAGAATAAAAGTGTGAGCTTAATCTAAGTGCAATCAAGATTTTAATGCGAAAAAGTAACAAGTGACTAGCAAGCAAGTAACAAATAAAGATTTCAATCAAATAGAGAAGGAGGATCCATGGGTTTAGGAATTTGACTTCGAGTGACTTAGTTACAATCTAAGATGGCAAGCTGTCAATCAACATTTCCTTAAGTTTAGAACACCAGAATAGACAAGTTCTTTGTCAAGACACAAGTTCCTATGCTATTGTGGATTAAGCATCAAATGTCTTTGGCTTAACACACTCAAACATGCATTTAAATCAAGTCTAGTAACTATCTAGCAATCATAGCATCAAATTTTATTTGGTTATTCTAGCTAGAGCAAAGTTGAGTTAGAACAGATATTTCATCGAACACCTTCCTAGTATAAAATGTCTACAATTCTAATTTAACTTGATCAAGGCTAAACTAGCATTAAGAACACTCAACAAGCAATAAAATAGAAGGATCTACTAATAAACACCTTATATCTTCACTTAATCACTCTAATCACCTTAACTCATGAATTCAAAAAGTAACTACTCACTAATAGACCTGACAAAAACCATGGATGATTCAAAGTTAACCATCATTATTGAATCAGATAATTCAATAAATACAAGACATATATATATATATATGAAAAGAAACTAGAGGTTGAATATTTAACCAAAATGGGTTTATGTTTCGAGAGGAAAACCAGATTATTCTTAAGATATAGGTCTAACGAGTTTTATTTGACTCTTAAAAACCTAGTGGGCCCAGTCAACAAGCATGAAAGGGTCCAATAAATCATTAAATTTGACCAAGTATAAAACACAGTGCGGGTTCTCGGGGTCGCTCCAGAAGGTCGGTCTGGGTTCTTGCTCCGTTATCGTGATTGCAAGCGGGTGTCGAAACCCGCACTGGCTGTTGTGACACACTGTGGTTTCTCTTCCCCGCTCCATCTCGTCGATCAAGAATCATTGTTTGAGCTCAGCAATCGTGAACAGATGTACTAACCGCTCCAGCCAGTTACTTTGTATTAGAGCGGGTCCTCTTCCCCTCTCCACACATATAACTACATTGTCAAAGATGGATACATACATTCAAATTTTAATTATCCACCTCTGCATATGTCAAATATTCCTTATACTCTCTAAATTTTTTAAACACTCGAGATGTAGTTTATATCTTCATTCTCTTATCATAATCTATATTATGTTTATATATATGAACCACCAATTCTCGCTTTTTATCATACAAAAATGTTAATGCAAGAAGAACTATATTTCAACACAAGTGTTTTAACTATCTCTGGAGATCACGGTTGAGGAGACATAGAAAGCAATGGTTTGTATTGACAATAAATCTGCGACTGCATTAACAAAAAACCCAGTTTTTCATGGTAGAAGCAAACACATACATAAGAGGTTTCATTTCATAAGGGAGTACACTGAAGATGGCTTTGTGGACATTGAACATGTAGCTGGAAAGGAGCAGAAGGCTGATATTTCAACAAAGGCGCTTGGGAGGCTTAAGTTTAAAGTGATGAGAGAGTTCATTGGAGTTCAAGATGTGAAGAATGGTCTTTTCAAGCTTGAAGGGGGAGAATGGTGAATTGAGTTTGAAGTTAACTTGGTTTATAAGTTATCCAAACAAGTTTAGGATCAGAAAAAGGGAATATGTGTTTCCTAATGAGTTTAGGAAATTACGACTGATATATAAGGAGATACCATGATGTGGTGTAACTTAGGAGACTTGTGAGAAAGCTTTAGTTTTGAGATAGTTTCTAAAGCAATAAGAAAGTGTGTCCTTGGTATTATTTTAAGAGTTTGATTTCAATAGTGGGCACCAGACGAAATGGCTCCAGAAGAAGGAGATCGATCGATCCTCGGATATGGCACAAAGTCGCTGCCGTTTTTGGTAAGAAGATCTTGATTTGTTTTTAAAACGTAGGTATTGAATTCATCTACTGTAGGAATAGCTACTCTTGTTTTAGGAACTTATGGTTCCCATGTCTTTAAGCCAAAAGACCCTTCTTACAAACATGTTCAGATTCTTAGTTTTGTACGAAATTTAGTTCCTTTTCTTACATTTAGTTATTTGGGTTTTACAGTTCTTGTGTTGGATTTTTCTAAACAAGTTATGATCTTTCAGGTGTGGCAAACGGCTTCTCTTTACCATTGGGTTCACAGTGCAGCTATTTTTTCTGCTCCTAGCATCAAATATCCCAACACTGTAAGCTTCTTCGTTGTTGATGACCTGAGCTTTCTTCTTTCCTCTGTTTATACACTGACACAGTTTGGGGGCTTGTTGATTTCTGGGATTGTGGCCTTTTCCGGCACATAAGTTGTTTCCTTTCTCTATTTTTGTTGTGTTTTTCTTAAATTTTTCAATTTACAACTCTTGAATGGATCTTTTGATAGTGCTTTTATGCTAGAATGTTGGTTAACATGTTTGCCCACAACACTTCGTAGTTATAGCAATAAACTTTGGATATTTTATCAGTTTTGACATGTTTCCAAAACTCTGAAGTAGATATGATTACCTTAGGTATCTATGTATCTAAGTTAATGATTATATTTTCAGTATCCATGTTTTTTATGAAATAGTTTGCTCCTTGTGTTCTTGTTTTTTTTTTTCATTTGAAAGAATAAAAATATTGTTTTCATTGTAAATACTTATATTTTAGATTGCTTACTAGGTAACTCTAGTTTCAGACTCTTGGGTAGGTATGAATATTTGAAAAGCTTCATTCGTCACTGTTGTATGGTAGCATTGCACGAGGAAAGGAAGTTTTCTCCCTTGGCACCATTCGGAGGCTTTGCGTTCATTGCTGCATGGGCAAATCTACTTTTTTAAAGAATTTCAAATGATCTTTACTGTCAATTTATGGTCATTCTTCTGCCTAGTCCTACTTATGGACAAGCTTTTACCTACTTATGAACTCAATGTTTTCTCCTCAAAGATTGCTTAATATGTAAATGTAATGACCCGAATATGTTAGCTATGTGCTTTGCTTGTTAAATTTATTGCTGGAAATATTATATATATAAATGGACAGGTTTATGTAATCATAATGCATTGCATTTTATTTAGTATTCAATATTAGTACATAAGTTGTTTCATTAGTTGCAGAATATGGTTTCATTTCATCTTTCATCTTTGCTCTTTACTTAGCTTCAGGGACATACTCAAATTGGCAAGAGCCATGACCTATCATCAAATAATGAGAAAATCAGTTAATGATTAATCATGATCTTGATTTATTAAATGAGGTTACACAACTAAAAACAACATGTTTTAGATAAAGTTGCTTACTAGGGTCGGTGTGAGTGATCACTGCAGCACTATGGAAATCACAAGAACCGCCTTGGTGCTTATAATGCTGGTAGTAAGTATTGAAGACAATAGAGGCATGGTCCTTGATAGTGTCGGGCAAGAAGCAATTCTGGCCAAGCTGAATCCTGCTATAGTCTGCTCCGCTTTGTTGACAAACCCAATCTGCAGCTGCTTGTACAACTTGGTCCGATATCTGGAGATTAGCTACACACCATGTTCCGTCTGATTCTTCTGTTTATGAATATAAGATACATATGTTAATGTGTGAAATATCACATATATGCAAGTGGACGTTACAATTATGATTTACCTGCATTTTAAGGAACTGATACTGATATGAAAAGCAACAGAGCACTTGTTATACTTATCAATATTTTCATCTTTACAAAATGCAAGTAGGAACGTTTGAGAGCTTAAGAATGATTCTAAGTTAAGTATTTTATGGTATTACTAGAGAATCTATGTTAAAGACCAAGTAAAATAATTTTCTATTGATGTGTAATTGTTATCAAATGCCAAATCCCTTATGTGAATAATTAATAATGTGAAAATTGCTAATTGTTTTCCTCTACTGGATGCAAATCCCTTGGGATCATAAATATTAAGATGGTTAACATATAGAAGATATCTTTCGAATACGTGGTGTGCTCACATTAATTATTACGATGATTAATTATAAAAGTATCCTTAATGAATTCAAATAATACATCTAATTATCCTTATTAAAATTGATTTACCTTTTTATTTTAATAATTTATGTTAATTAGAAATTTCCTTTTTCAAAATAACATAAATAATAAAAACAAAAACTTGTAAATTTATAAAAAATAATTCTAAATAATCAAATTTAGTTATATATAATGTGATTTTATAAAAAAAAGTTAAAAAATAATTTTGATGTTAAAAAATAATTTTGATATTAAAAATAATGTTTCCTTTAAATTGTAATCTTCAGCTACAATGATATATTTTCAACTTAATAAGAATATTTTTCTTACATCTATCATTTTATTAAATTCAAATATTTTCTTTAATCTAACTATTTTTCTCAAAACTAAATCACAAAAAAAAATATTTTTCAAATGTTAAATAATACTCTTATTTAAACTGATTTTACCACAAGCTTAAATAATTAAAAATATATTTGAAATATCATAACTTTATATACTTTTAATGAATTATATTACCTGAAACTGTGGGTCCGCAGATCAGAGTAACACCATCAATAAAGATAGTTGAGGAGAAAAGTAATTCTTGATTGCCATGGGTTATATTTCTAGAAGATGCAATATTCTTTGTCAAAAATCTTTAGATCCCAGTAAAGAACCAAAACCTTAAAAAAACAAAGTTAAATCAAAGGAACAATATTTTTCATAAACTTTTCCAAAAATATTAAAAATATTTGTAGCATATTTACCTTCTTCTTCTGAATTTAGTATACGGGAGAATGAGTTGTCTTAGTCTTTTGTGTGTTTATATAGATAATACATATACGTCCCCATTCATTTATAATTATTTGGTCAACCTTTATATGTTCTGACTTAAAGTTATTTTCTATTATGAATAGTAAATAAAGAATGAGTTTCCAAAACAAAAATGGATTTATTTGGGTTAGGACGGAGTGATTAATTTAATTTAAGAGAATACAAGAGCTTTAAAAGGAATTAAAGTTGGGGAATTTTCAAAAATACCACTTTCCTTGTACCTCTTTTCATTTTTACCTTCATTAAAGAGACATTTTTAAAAATATCATTTTTTAAAGGGCAATTTTTTTTAAAATTAATTAGAATCCTAAATTTTACATTCCTAAACCCTACCTCCACCCTACACCACCCCTTAACTCTAAACCCTAAGTCTTAAATTAATTAACCCAAGGTTTATAAGTATGTTTTTTCCTCTTAAAAAAACAAGAGTAAAAGTGATTAAGGTATTTTTGAAAAGTGTTACAAGGAAAGTGGTATTTTTGACAATTTTCAAAAATACTACTTTCCTTGTACCACTTTTCATTTTATCTTCATTAAAGAGACATTTTCAAAAATACCATTTTAAGGGGCAATATTTAAAAAAAAAATTAATTAGAATACTAAATTAAGTTGTTGGTTGAATTTTTATTAGTCCTATTACAATGACAGAAAAATGGTGATAATTGATTATTTACATTTTTCATTACAATTCTACTAAATTTTTGTTGAATAATAATAGCATAAACATTATAGTAAAATTGAACAAGACCAGCATTTCATGGACTTAAGGAATGACAAGTTCAATAAAACTAAAACTTAAATTAATTTACAACAATTACTGCAAATACTTAATGCAATAACATATGACTTAAAAGAAGTTCCAAATATTCTTAACTAAATAATAGTAGAATTAAATTGAAATTTTAATTCCTTCAAATTCAGTTAAGGTGTCTGATTGAATACATCTTAGATTATATTTTTAGTCAAAGATTTTTAATGTATTCCTCTTTGGGAAGTGTTTTATTTTCTTGTTTTATTAGTTATTTAATCAAAGCATTTTTTTAATTATACAGGGGTATCTTGGCTCCCATCGAAGTGGATCCAGACTAGCCACGTGTTAGCAGTCTATGTTTTCGGTCTACTTGTCAGTCCCCTGTATCTGGCTATGCCAAAATTTTAGTTTCCCAGTGGTTGAGACTCGAACTCAAGTAGCTTCACTGTTTTGGGCTTTGCCCTCAAGCTTATCATTACTGGGCCACAAGCACCGGTTTATTAATCAAAGGGTTTCTATATATTTATTTGTTATTTATGTTCTTTGTTTGGGATTATTTAGTATATCGAAAATGGTTTTTTCTAATGAACAAGACTAGGAATCACGTTGATACACATGTAACTACATTGTTAAATATCGATACATACATTCCTCAGACTTAAACAATACTGTTTCCAGTGTTATACAGTCTAAGATTGGTGGAAAAGAATCATAAGTAAAAATTTAACAAGGAAAATCGAGTTATACATGCTGTCGGATATGAGTGTCGATCGGCACAGTTAAGTGTCGGTTGATACTCGTGATGATCTGTTGATCGACACTGGAAAGCCATCGATCGATGTGGGTGCAAAACTCTTCTTCCTCTTTTTTCTACATGAAATAAAGCAAAAACGAAAAATAAGTAATACAATATTTAAAACTTACTAAACAGTGGGTTGCCTCCCACTCAGCGCTTGTTTATAGTCTTTATCTTGGCGTTATGGAACTCTGATTCCGTCCAGATGAGATTGAGAACTTGTTCCAAAATAATTTCTAATGTCCTATACCTTCAGCTTCTTCACACTTTATGTGAAAGCCTCCATAGACTCTTTTCTTTTGTCTATCCTCTCAGCAATAAAGAGTGCTCGAAGTATTATAAACGAATGTGAGAAGCATCTGCTGCGCACTCTGTATTTCCTGACACCATCTGAGAAGTGTAGAATCAATGAAAACTGTGGACTGATGGTCCTTTTTCTCTTCTTCAAATTCCTCCTTTTTCTGCTATTCTTTCCCTGATCTCGTAGTGGTTCCTCCATCAAAAAGATTTTGACATACTTCCAACTCATTATGTTGTGATAAACGACGGGGGGTCGATCAACGCTCTAATGTTGATGTCGATCGATGCTCCCATGGTGGCGTCGATCGATTCACCAATGGTGGTGTCGATCGATGCTACAACCGATGGTCCTTGGTCAACGTCACCTTCATACCTCAATCTTCTCTGAGAAACAACTGTATGCTGAGGATCATCAAATACTTCCATGTAGGGATCCATATGCACACTTCCATCTGGTGGAATACAAAATTCAACCTCAAAAAACAGTGCTAGGAACCACAAACTTCACAGGGTCATGTATCCTTTTTGCTCTTTTGTGAAACCCAACAACTTCTTCTGTGAAGATAGGTGGTCTCTGATGTTAAGGGACATCAAGGTGTGGGGTCTTGGACACGTACATTCTCTCCTCAATCAGTCTTGGTTTGATCATGTAACCTTGCTGTTTGTAGAACAATGAGTGTCGATCGATAGCATCCAGTGGGGGGGGGGTGTCGATCGATATCATTAAGTGGGTGTCGATCGATGTTAGCCTTTGTTTAAGTCTCAAGATCTTTTCCCGAAGTGTGCTGATCGTCATCAAAATTCATCTCCAAGTCATGAACAAAACTTTCAGCTTGTTTCTCATCCTCTAGCTCCAAGAAATCCTATATAATGACTAAATCAAATTTCAGTGTTAAGTTTGAAATAGTTTCAAAGAGACAAGATGTTTAAGAATTTCAAGAGGCATCGATCGCCAACAGAGATATGTTTCGATCGATGCTGAGGTCTTAGTGTCGATCGATGTTTAGGTCGTGGTGCCTGTCGATGATAAAGTCAGATCAATATAAGCTTCACCTGCTCTTCTTGGATCTCCAAATCCATGTTGTCCATCATCCTCTACCATATATTTAATCATAGATTCCATCTCAATCTCTAGATTTGCTGCAGCATCATATATAAATTAGCCGAGGAAGGCGTTACTGATGTGATTCCAGGTAGTGAGGAACCCTGGCGGTAGCTTCTTGAACCAATATGTTGCATCTCCAGCAGGGGTGTATGGGAAGAGTTCAGAAGTAGTGGTCTTTAGTGAATCAGTTGAAGATAAACAATACAATTTCCTAAAATAGGTTGATATGATCTATTGGTTGCTCGTGAGAAAAACCATGAAAGGGACGCTGCTCCATAGCAGTGATATATATAGGTTTCAGCTCAAAGTCATCCCTCTCAGCAACATAAATCAACTTTCCTACTCTGTTGCAAGCTCGACCTTAGTTGTCTCTTAAGATACCATTCTCATCATAATCAAGTATAAGCACTTTGATTTCCTTTGTGCTCTCGCAAGTAGTGTCAATCGATACAAAGGAGTTGGTGTCGATCGATGCTTGATTCACACTATTGATCGCTGTTTATTGGAGGGTGTTGATCGATACTTCCCTCGTAGACTAATAGTTTTTGCATGAATCAGCAGGTTCCTTCTTTGAAGAACCCAGAAAACCTCTTCTCATTGCTTCCTGGTAGTAAGATGTATGTACCCAAACACAAGAATTTTTTTATGTAAGTAAACTAATATAGAAAAAATACCTTGACTAAATCAAACAAATTGAGTATAATGGCGAATCCTCGCTCCCCGGCAACGACACCAAATTTGATATGCTCTCAAATTACCCTAGAGCAACTTTATTCTCTTAAATAAGAGGTCAAGTTGTAGAACTTAGAGATCGGATCAACAGAGAGCGTGGGCGCACAATAAACTCATGCAATCGCGATTAAGCTAGGCAAATAGATTGGTAAAGCAATAAAAAAGGTAGCATTTGATTGATTGGTTGTTGTAAACAATAATAAGAAATAGCTAGATCTAGAGTCTTAGGCAAGTGGATTATAGAGGATATAAGCTAAGGTATTAGTCATGAAACTCAATTTCTAATATAAAAGACGACCAACTCTCGCTGCGAGTCTAATTTATTGACTAAGTCTTTTTTCCAACTCTCATTGTGAACTCGGATTGTCCGTCGATCGACGCTATTGGACAAGCATCAATTGATGGTTGCTTGAATCAAGCATTAAGAACTAGTTTGATTAGTTCACTAGAATTAACTAGATCAACTCTCGTTTGTTTCTAGTAATATAGCTCAACATGATTAATTCTGGTATTGAAGATACTCTTGCAGTCGTCAATATCCTGAGATCAGGGTTCTAGTTAGCTACTCTAGAACACAAGAAATAAGCACAATTCTATTGATAGATCTAATAATTACCCTAGTAGTTCTATTTTTTGTCAAATCCATCAATACCTATGACAAACCCTAAATCTAACAAGAGATCTACTCAAGCATGATAGCTGTCACCTAAATCATAGATGAATCGAATAGAAAACAATAATATAAATCAAGAGAAAACCAAATGAGTTTCAGGAGAACTCTAAAGGATTTCCTCCCTTCTCTCTTAAACCTAGAAATATAATAAAAGAAAGCTTATTTCCTAAACAATGGCATAGAAACACATAAATAGGGTTACAAGCTGTACCTGTAATCTTGGATCACCTTCGATCGACACCAAGGCTGTGCCATCGATCGACACTCATTCATCTTCTTGACAGCTTCCTCTCGCGAGGCAGACAGACCACTCTTCAGTAAATCAGACATAATTTTAGATCTAACCGTCATATGGACCCCAAACCGGTGGAATTGGAAATGTAACTAAAATCTATATATTTTTTGAAAATATCATCTTAATCGCACCGTGGGAAGATCTCCATCCATAGATAAACATCTGATGCATCTGCGCAGTTATGCATTTCAAACAGCTCCAGAATCACCAATGTACTCCAGAACGTACCTGAACCTGAAAACGCTCTAATAAAACTCCAGAAACATATAATATACTATAAATATGGCTGGTATCATGGCCTAAATGTTGTAAATGTGAGACCCGATCAAGTACACCAATCACGAGGGGATAATGGTGACGATTAGGATCTTGAGCTTTAGCAAATACTAGTACAACACCATATCCGTTCTTCAAAAATGTAGCATCGACAAGTATCACTTTCCTCATGACCGCAAACCCTTCAATATAAGATCCAAAATCTATGAAGAGGTACTTTAACTTACTTGCCTCATCCGACTTCACACTTGTTTTTGTTCTTAGATTGACCTACTCTAACATGTACAAGTAACTATACAACATCTTGTAGCTGTCTTCGGAACTACCATGCAAATCACAAATAGCTTGATTTTTCCCTCTCAAGTTTGTGGAGTAAGATATATTTACACCACATTTTAACTTTTGAAGACTTATAATATTTCTCGAAATAAGAGTTCTCAGTTTTCCAGGATATTCCTCATTCAAAAAGATGCAACTAATTCTGTGAGCCTCTCCTCTTGCTGTTGCTTCTTTTACTTTGACAAGTCCAAGAGCATGTATGCACACCCGTGTACCTCCTAATAGATTTTTTTTGGCATGTGGAATCCTTGCAGCTCACAAACCCCATTTACAGCTTGCTTTACATTATTTTACCACCAATCGTCTATGATCTGACTTTTCAGTAACATAATGAAAGAATTCACCAAATGCCGCTCTATCCACCACCTCTTGAATTATTTTATTACTTGGAAATTCCTGAAGCTTACTCAGACCCAGTCCATCTTCTCATTCCTCTATAACCTCACTAGATTTTTCTATAGGTGGCTGCTCAACATACTTATCTGCAAAATCGGTATCCATATCCGCACCGGTATCCATCTCAGTTGTGGTGTCCATCTCAGTTGCGGTGTCTGTATACGCTGTGGTGTCCATATCCATACAATCATCTCCTCTTGCATCATCATCATTCTCTGCCTCTACCACCTCCTTTTGTTGATTTGCTTGCCCGTCTTCTACGTACAAAGTTACGACATTAGGTCTGATTTCATCATCATTTCCTTCCAACACTTCGTAGTTCATACCAAACAAACTTAGGCACACTCTCGACAGCTTATCTAACTCATCTGATGATCTACTAGTCCTTTACTAACAAAACAACATCTACAGTTCTGTTTATCAATGGACGTTAAAAAACAAATCATCATCATCACAAATACTTAACTATTCCTCATGCAACCACCATCATCATGTACCTCAATGACAATTATACCTTACTTTCATCCAACACAAGCTTTTTATACAACATTTCTTTTATCATTGCCAAACTTATATCCTCCACTGTTGTCTTCAAGTTTACAATATGCATGCGGCCTTTGAATTTGAAATGTACGCTCACGTGTTTCATCATTGTATCCTGCAAAAACAATAGAATAAAGTTCTAGTTATACTAGTAGTTCTTTTTATCAAGTTATATAAAGTTATACCAAGTTATCTACAATTATACCTATTATACTAAAAATACCAGTTCTATTAGTTATACCTAGTTATTCTTCAATCAGAACTCAAATTGAGGTTTCGGGTACGATTGAGATCTTCATGCGAAGCTACTCACAATTCAATCCCATATATTCAACCACATAGTTGCATTGTATAACAATGTCATATACAAATTAACCCATAATCAATGGCTTTTCAACACCAATGTACATACCAAATTCATCATATCTAATTACAAAACCCTAAAACCAATTTCTATTCAATGCAACTTGAGGACAGAAGACCTAACATGTACTTCGACCTGGCCCGAAGGAACGCTCGCCGATGGAAACGTGGTCGTCCAGCTGTGTCGCGGAAGAAGCTACTGACGTCGATGGCAGAGTAGCTGGGAGGAGAGGCTTCAGTAGCTGCGGGGGAGCTTCTTTCTAATTTTGCTATTAATTTCATATTGTTTTTAATTGGCTCATTTTAATTGAATCAGAAACCAGAAACCGAGCCATCTCTCAAACCGAGCGAACCCATACTTGTATTTCCAAACCAAAACCCAATTTAACCTAGATTTCCATTTTCATTTTTTTCACCCACTTAAAGGCATTTTCGTCAGTCCGAGTTTCATTAATTCATTAGGGCATAGGTGACTGAGGGAGCGCATAGGAGATTTGGCTTTTGACATTTGGGGGTGTTGCCTTAAGCTTGAGGTTAACTTAGGTTATAAGTTATCCTAATGAGTTTAGGATTAGAAAAAAAGAATATATGTTTCCTAATGAGTTTAGGAAATGACGATTGATATATAAGGAGATACTATGATGTGGTATAACTTATGAGATTTGTGAGAAAGCTTTAGTTTTGAGATAGTTTCTAAAGTAATAAGAGAGTGTGTTCTTGGTATTATTCTAAGAGTTAGATTTCAATAATTGATATCAGAGCTATATTTTGAAATTAAAACAAACATTCTTGTGTTGAGAGAGAAGACAACGACATGGGACACCTAGCTGTAGTTGCTAATAGACCGAAGGAGAGTGGTCCGTAAATCCAGTGTCCGATGCTCAATACCACCAATTATATGGTATGGAGTAGCGTATGAAGGTGATGCTTAAAGTGCATAAATTTTGGGAGACTATAGAACCTGTAGCAGACGATGTAGACAAAAGTAATATGACTCAGGTGCTCCAATTCCAGTCAATACCAGAAACCCGAATCCTGCAAGTAGGCAATCTTGATACTGAAAAAGAAGTATGGGTGGCAAGAAAGGCTAGACATGTGGGAGCAGATAGAGTTTGAGAGGCAAGGTTGCAGACATTAATGGATGATTTCCATAGAATGAGGATAAAAGATACATATACCATTGATGAGTTCTCAAGAAAACTTGCAGAAATAGGAGAGAACATTGAAGAATCTAAGCTTGTAAAGAAGTTTTTAAACAGTCTTCCAAGGAAGAAATTCATACATATCATAGCTGCGCTTGAACAAGCGCTTAACCTAAACACAACGAGTTTCAAAGATATCGTTGGTAGGTTAAAGGCTTATGAAGAAAGAATCGAGGACGACGATCAACATGAAGATCAAGCTTATGTATGCTAATATGGATTCTCAGAATCATCAAGAAAGCTGTGGTAGAGGTAGAGGACAAGGAATCGGTTTTACAATAGAGGAAGAGGGCGTGGACGCTACAATGGCCGTGGTGATTGGCAGCAAGGAAGCGACTGGAAACAAGGACGTGATACATCTCATATAGTATGCTTCCAGTGTGATAAAACCGGACACTATGCATACAACTGTCTAGACCGCTTGCTTGAGCTCCATGAGACACAAGAGAATGAGAATGATAGCACCAATGAAGCGGAAGATTTGATGATGCATGAGATCATTCTTCTCAATCAAGAAGAAAGTCTTGCCAAGTAAATTCGAGACACACTCGATTAGGCTAATATTTTTTTGGGGTAAAAAACGGTACTCTCGAAATCAACATCTAAAAATTGTGTTTACATAAGAATGCAGTCTCATTACCGTCTCGAGGAAATTTTTCGACCAAAAAACTCTAGAGAAAGGAACATTAAACCAACCAAGCAGTCCAACTCGTCGAACGGGAGAGTTGGGCAGCACGGGCCGACAAACTCGCTCGTTCAGGGAGTTGGACAGCATGGGCCGACCAACTCGCCCATTCGGCAGAGTTGGACAACATGGGCCGACCAACTCGCCCGTTCGGGGAGTTGGACAAGCCCAACTCGACCCCAAACTGGCGAGTTGGGTCAGACAAAGACAACCAACTCCCCAAACGGGTGAGTTGAGTCGAACAAGACAACCAACTCGCCCATTCAGCGAGTTGGATCGAACAAGATAAACCAACTTGCCCGTTCGGGGAGTTGGCCAAGCCCAACTCGCCAAACGGGCAAGTTAGGTAGCAGAAGCAATGTAACTTGTCCATTCAGCGAGTTGGATCAATCAATCCATTTTCACCTCATCCTCGTAACACTCTCTTTCAAAAATTAATCGAACTTATCTTTGTTTCATTTTGATCGAGATTGACGTTGGAACTTTACCAAAAGGACTAGTTTCCTCGTGGAAAGATCAGTTCGATCGTGCAAGACGATAACGGTTAACAAAACACCTGGAGTCGCATGCCCCATACGAAATATCCTAACTCTCTTTCAACATCGTCTCAGGAATGCTCTTTCAAAAAAATCCTAACAATGCTTAAGTCAAAGAATGGCCCGAGAAGATCTAAAACTCGGCTAAAGGCCCACTAATTTTTTTTTTCCAAAATCGAGCCCAATCTTTATGACAGTTAAATGTTATTTTGCAGGAAGGGATAAATGTTAAGACCGGAAGATAAATGTCAAGATCGGAAGATAAATGTCAAGATCGGAAGATAAATGTTAAGTTTCCAAAGATAATCATGAAGATCGAGGAAAAAAAGGAATATTTCCGCGAAACGATAAATTTGACCGAGGGCATACAGGGAAAGAGAAAACCGCCTCTAGAGGAGTATATAAGGACTTCGAGGGTGACGATGCAAGAGAGACACAAAAATTCTTACTCAGAACAAATATAGTACTTAGAACAATTAGGCATATTTCCGTTTTACTGTTATCGAGCTGCGACTCAACTAGGTTATTCAGGTCTTACAAGGTTAGAACTAGGAACTCGCCGATGGCTCTTTCCGCTCAGGCTTTACCTGTTATAACGCTCAAACCACATATTAATAATAAGATCCTCCTTGTTCTCTTTCTGTCTTTACTGATTCATCGTTGTATTGTTAGTCTTATTGTTTGGTTGCTTGAAGTTTTTTTGGCTTAGCAGAAATTCGGGACCTCTGGGAAAGCTAGGTTTACCTTGCTTTCCTAAATCAACGAATTTTGGTTCCCACAGTTTGGCGCTAGAATGAGGGGTCCTCGGATTATCTAACTCGAAAATCCACCGAACGTTTGAGACATAATATGCCTAATGAAACAGACAGCGGTGTCATCTCCTTCAACGAAAGAGAAACGACCACCCCAGTCAAACCTCTCAGCGATCTCCTTGTCATTGAGCTGACAGTCCAGTATATCGATGTCGCGAGAATATTGGTCGACACCGGAAGCTCGGTAAACGTCGTCTTCAAAGACAAACTCGAGAGAATGGAAGTCGACCTATCTGAAATCACGGAAGATCCAAACCCGATAGTAGGGATTTCGGGGGAAGCTACCATGAATCTTAGCACAATCAACCTCTCGGTAAAAGCCGATCGCTTGTCAACAATTTTGGAGTTCCTAATCATCGATTGTCCCACATCCTACAACACAATCTTAGGAACCCCATGGTTGAACTCAATGCAAGCAATCCCTTTGACGTACCACATGTGCCTCATGTTCCCGACCCCTCGCGGAATCAAGACCATTTGGGGAGATCGGAGGATCTCGCGAGTTTGCTTCGCTGCAGAGTTAAAACGAAAGAATTCGTTAGTTGAATTTCCGCCTGAAAAGAAAAAGAAATCATCTACCGTTGACAAGGCCCCAGAACAAGACGATACTGAAATCTTTTTGTATGCGCGAGCATCTGAAGCTTTGGAAGAGAAACGAGAACCAACCTGCAAGCCCGTTGTCTCGTTATGCTTAGGCGAAGCGTTCCCAGATCGTTGCGTAGAGATCGGTGCGAACTGAGCGAATCTATGAAACTCGAGCTTGTAGCTTGTCTGAAGGAGAACTTGCATACATTCACATGGGCCGCAGAAGATATGCCGGGATTGACATAAACATCACATGTCACGAGCTCAACATTGACCCAAATTTCAAGCCCGTCAAACAAAAGAGAAGAAAGTTGGGACCAGAACGCGCCGAGGCGGTCAACGACGAGGTCAAAAAATTGCGCAAAGTCGGGCCCATAACAGAGGTCAGGTATCCCGATTGGCTTCCTAACCCAATAGTTGTCAAAAATAAGAACGGGAAATGGAGAGTGTGCTTTGATTTCACCGATCTCGGTAAAGCATGCCCAAAGGATAGCTTCCCACAACCACATATCGACCGCATAGTCGAAGCAACGGCAGGGAACAAAATCTTGTCCTTTATGGATGCCTTCTCAGGGTACAATCAGATTAGAATGATCCCAGACGATCACGAGAAAACCGCATTCATAACTGACCATGGCACTTACTGTTACTAGGTAATGCCATTCGGTCTCAAGAATGCTGGCGCAACTTATCAACGGATCGTCAAACGTATGTTCCCAGAACATATCAGAAAACAATGGAGGTGTACATCGATGATATGCTCGTAAAATCACTTGAAGAACAAGATCATATTGCCCACCTCCGAGAATACTTTGAAAGGCTAAAACTCCATAATATGAAACTGAACCCCGTGAAGTGCAGGTTCGCAGTGGCATCAGGAGAATTCTTAGGTTACCTCGTGACCTACCAAGGTATCGAAGCTAAACCAAAACAAATTACCGCGCTGATCGAAATGACGTCTCTGAAAACAAAACGAGAGGTACATAGATTGACCGGCAGGGAGGCAGCGCTAAAAAGATTTATCTCATGATCGACAGACAAATGTTTGCCCTTCTACGACACGCTGAAGGGGAACAATAAATTCAAATGGACCGAAGAATGCGAAAAGGCTTTCCAACAGCTGAAGCACTACTTGGCCACTCCCCCGGTACTCAAAAAAACCTGTAGAAGGAGAACCGTTGTTCTTGTACATCGCAGTATCAACCACGGCAGTAAAAGGCGTCCGTATCCGAGAAGAACGCAGCCAGAAAAAGCTTATCTTCTACGTAAGCAAATCTTTGCTCGACACAGAGACGCGCTATCTGATGATGGAAAAACTGGCACTTGCAGTGGTAATGTCAGCACGAAAACTAAGGCCATATTTCCAGTCCCATACGATCCCAGTACTCACGTCATTTCCACTGCAGGCTATCTTGCATAATCCCAGTCAATCTAGGAGATTATAAAATGGAAAAATCGAACTAAGCGAGTACGACATCGAGTATCGAACGAAAACTTGCGCAAAATCACAAGCACTAGCTGATTTCTTAGTGGAACTCCCTGCGGGATGCACAACCAATCAAGAACCCGACTCGACCTGGAACCTCCATGTCGACGGATCCTCATACAAGCAAGGTTCTTGGATTGGAATCCGACTCATGTCACCAACGAGGGAAGTACTAGAACCATCATTTCGACTAATCTTCCACGCCTCAAACAATGAAGCTGAGTACGAAACCCTGATTTCCGGATTACAATTGGCACACGCCTTAAAAATATGCAACATTCACGCCTACTGTGACTCCCAATTTGTGGCGAGCCAAAACAGCAAGGAATACAAAGCAACGGACGCAATAATGAATGCTTAGTTAAAACTCGTTCGTGATTTAGCTCAAAGTTTCGACCAGTTTGCACTCACCCGGGTCCCGAGAGCCGAAAGCGCCCAGGCTGACGCCCTAGCCGCCGTAGCATCCAGTTCAGATCCATGATTAAGCATTGTGATTCCCGTAGATTCTATAGAACATCCTAGCATCGGACCACCCATTTTCATAAACCTAAACGACTCTTCCGACGGCGATACCAACGAAGTCGATGACCAAGCCACGCAAGAGTCCGGGCAGATAGAATACGAATTCGACGAACCTTGGACGAAGACAATTCTTGCGTACATTGCCAACGGAAAAGTCCCGCCAGAAAATGGGCCACCCAAAAAGATTAAAACTCAAGCTGCGCGATACGTCTTGGTTGATGGAGAACTATACAAGTGGAAATTTTCAGGGCCACTCATGACCAACGTAGAAGGTGAGAAGGCACGAAAGATAACGGAAGATGTCCATTCTGGGTCCTGCGAAAATCATTCTGGTGGAAGATCTCTCGCAGTCAAAATCAAACGCCACGGACACTATTGGCCAACAATGATCAGAGATTGCGAGAACTTTGCGCGGAAATGCGAAAGTGCCAAAGGCACGCCCCTAACATCAATCAACCGGAAGAGGTCCTCTCATCAATGTCGGCACCATACCCGTTCATGCGATGGTCGATGGATATAGTCGGACCCATGCATAAGTCAAAACAACAAAGATTCCTGCTGGTCTTGACAGATTTTTTTTCAAAATGGGTGGAGGCAGACTCCTACACAAGCATTAAAGACGCCTAAGTCAAACGTTTCGTATGGAAAAACATTGTTTGCAGACATGGAGTCCCATATGATATCGTAACAAACAACGGGTCTCAATTTATCTCTAGGAATATACGACTAAACAAACTCAACCCCTAGATACCCACAATGCACAGCCAAGCCGAAACTATTAACAAGACTATCCTTGATGGACTCAAAAAAAGTTTGGACGCCAAGAAGGGTAGATAGGCCGAAGAACTTGAAGGAGTCATGTGGTCGCATCTCACAAATCCAAGAAGTGCAACGGGAGAACCCCATTCGCTAGAACAGAATGCATGATCCCAACGGAGGTCGAGTTTCCCGGAGTACGCAGAAGATTACTCCCAGAACAAGAAGAGTCAAATTATCTGATGCTGCTTGACGAGCTCGAATTGATCAACGAACACCAGGACCAGGACCTTATACAAATCCAAAATTATCAACAGGTGGTCACAAAGTACTATAACTCTAACATGCGCAGCCGCAGATTCAAAGAAGGTGACCTAGTCCTTCGAAAAGTTTTCCAGAACACCGCCAAACTAAATGCTGAAAAACTCAGAGCAAACTGGGAAGGACCATACAAAGTAATAAAAGTCATCTGACCAGGGTCGTACGAAATCGCGAATATGTGGGATATCAAAGTTTCGAGAACTTGGAATGTGATGCACCTCAAGAAATACTACCACTAAACAATGTTTAGAACTGAACTACGAGATGGCTTGATCCCTGAAAAGGGAACGTAGGCAGTTCGTCGCAAGACAAGCTATGCTGTCCCCCTCATCAAAAAGGTTGGGGGGGGTGTGGGTACATATACGTATACTCATATACTTCCAAAAAATTGAAAAGAACCCACTTCAAGATTCGGCACTTTCGAAACTTTTTAAAAATAATAATAATAATAACACAGCAAAAAAACTCCCGAAATTCAACCTTCGATGTAGCGAGACGTCGCAAACACTCTATGGACTCTCTTTTTTTTTTCGTTAAAGCTTTTCGAAAAGGAAATGCTCACTTTAAGAACAGTCCATCGATGACTATAAAGCGCGCGCACCTTCTTACCATGCATCACTCGCAAAGAATCAAAGAACCGTGGTATCCACCGATAAGTTTGTCGGTGATCACGACAAACTATTGAACGTCCTAAACAGACTAGCCATCTCGTAGAGATAGCTCTCGAACACCTGACACAAGAGTAATAGCGCAATAAAAGAAATCCGAAATTTTGGTCAGCACTTTCGAGAGACTTAAAAATTGTCCTCCAAGAGATGCTCGATTCCTACCATAAGAGTCACCTAAGCCGAGAACATATCGCGGACTCTAAAGCGGAACGAAATCAGGTCGAGCACGATACAGGAAACGTAAGTCGAAGTAGTCACCACACCCCCTAGAACCGTGATTAGACCTAGATCTTGCCCTAAACCCAACACTTTGTTCTCTAACGTCTCAAGGCATGATAACAAAAAGATACGAGAACCTAAAAGCATGTCTCTTCGTTCATATCTAATTGCTCTCAAAACTTTGGGAAGAAGCAACGAATAGGACGATCAGCAAAAGAGTTGAGAACGAGATGAGAACTCGTATCCTCCCCTCTATACTTAAAAATCTACTTAAACCTTTTCGCCCATTGCAGTGCTCCATATAACCTTGAAAAACAATAAAGAGAGTTCATCTAAAAAGAAAAAGTTGCAGAAGCGTATGGGATTCAAAGCCACAAGCGGCCAGTCCGAGATAAAAAACACGGCCACACTCGGCCGGATCAAAACACAAACAAATAACACTAAACTAAACAAATTCACATACAATACCGCAAACTCAATCATCCTCCGAACGCGGAGCCTCAACTTCACCAATCACCCCCTCTGTACTCGGAATCGCCTCGCCTACAACTTCCTCGGTTGTAGGACCCTGACCCTCGGAATCACCCGAAGCAAAGTGGGGAAATACACTGAGATTTCAGGCCTTCGAGGATCAGGTCAAAGTCTCCATCCGCGACCACTAACTCCGCTTTGGAAGCAGAAAGATTGGCCTCCTCGGTTCGCGGGGACGGAGGCGCATCACCATGAAACAACCAAACCTGTTGCATCCCTCCCTCGACGCTTGCCAAGGCCAAGTCCCTGACATGGACGACCGCCAATGAATCAAGGGAGTCAGCGATCCTTGCTAGACGGGTCCGAAACTCGGC